>KZ613939.1:2805627-2861251 GCA_002865655.1 Hyaloscypha variabilis F | reverse complement strand
CCTAACCCTAACCCTAACCCTAACCCTAACCCTAACCCTAACCCTAACCCTAACCCTAACCCTAACCCTAACCCTAACCCTAACCCTAACCCTAACCCTAAGATTAGGAACGATAGCGGTCTTGATAGAGTGCACAAATAGTGTTCCACGAATATGAGACCTAGATGCTCGAGAACAAGCAAAAATGCCGCCCATTATGGGCCGTGTCTCAAATACTAATGCTCATTTGATTGAGAACTCGCAAACTATCCCCAACCTCTTGTGCTAAACAAGGTACTTATGATTGAACTCAATGGAAAAAGCCCTCTACTAGAGCACACCGCTCCCAGAAGAGAGTAGGTCAACTTGACCAATTACTTCGCAGGTGAGATTACAGCTTCAATTCCGCCTCATTGCAGTCCCTGATCACGAGCTCCAATGCGGTTTTACTGTTCCAGGGGAGTTACCTGACCTCATCTAGCTAGACATGGCGTTGTTTTCCCGCAGCGTGCCTCCGGCTTTGCCCGTTGACAGCTGAGGGTCTGAGAACCTAATGTCTTGGAAAGTTGCAGTCCGCATAGTCGAGTATTTCGTAACAGAGAAAAGGAAAGAGTATAAGATTTGACGTGGGACGAGGTCCGAGCACACTATTCTACCTAGATGATATGCTTCTTCTAGTCCGAATAAATGTAGATAGATACCTGCCGTGCGGAGCTTTCCGGCAGGGAAGACACAGGAAGACGTAATAGACGGGTGAACGGGAAGGGTTTCCGAATCGACAGGGCTGAATCCACATGCAGATCTGGTGCGTGCAGCCAGCCTTGAGGCAGTTGCCGCTGTCCCTGCTGCTGTCTCTGCCGCTGCCACTGGTATCCGATCGGCTGCAACGAACTTTGCACCTGAAACATGCATTTCTAAGCGCGGAGACGCAGCAAATCAGTGAGCGAGAACCTCAGTTTAATCCTTTTTGATTTGCTGCATTATTGGGCGGAGAATTGAAGTGCATAGCTGGTGACAGCCGATCGGCCACGGCCCGCGACGACCCGCTTCACCGCCAAGATGCCCGCCTACTTGTTTGTTCCACCGTTTCACCCCAGCTTTCAATTTAAAGCCCACCCGCCCACAATCTTTTTCACCCTGCCGCCAACACATTCCATATTTCGTTTTTGCCTCAAATCGTGCATTGCTGAGCAGTTTGTATCATTCGTCCGGGTTACGAGGGCATGGATGAAAATCCAACATTGCATCCAGCATCAACTGGTTAGAGTTCAGAGGAGCCATACATTCCGAAGCAGTTCAGAATGGCACATGTAGCTTGACAGAGATGCTTCACATAATCTGTCACAATACCAAGAAAGCGGGGGAATCCAGTGTGCTCTCACGAACAATCTGGCCCGTTCCCTGTTGCCATGTCACGAATGTTGAAACTGTTGGGACATGGCTGCAGCACAAACTCTGCCGTTATCTATTCAGCTGCTGCAGCGGATCTACCATGGCCAATTCTAGGGGGAAAAAATTTGCAGATGGTGGAGCACGCGCCAGGCTACAGAGTGCTGGAGTCCTCTCCGCAGATCGAGTGCAAAGTCTCCTTCGCTACCTTCTACTACACGTCTATCACTTTTACCCTTCTGATTTTAAAATCCTTTGTGGTGTTCCAAAATTTAGTGCAACATCATGTCGTTTCCAGACAACGACATTGTAAATTTCTTGCGCAAGTTTAGTTCTTCCGTGACAGTATTCTATGTCTGACAACTGCAGGGTCCGATCATTTCATCGATTCTGGGGGCAAGTCTAAGGTAAATCATTCATCCTCCAACTGCAGATCAATCAAATGCTGACTTTTGCCTAGAAAACGATTCTCGAGATGGCCATCACTAGAGCTCTCGACGATACAACATTGGCTGGTGCTGCACAGACCTGGAATGTATTCCGTGATGGGAAAATGGTCCAGGAGACCAAATCAGTCGACTCTTTGAGAGCCGAAGTAAGAAATTCTTCGACACGAGGAGGGATATATTTTTCTCATAAATTTTGTCTATGGTTTCGAACTCGATCACTACTTCGAACGGCAGTTCATCTCGGGTCTTCTGTTTTTGGAAATCAAAAAGGCGTAAGTTGCTAGTCTTGCGCGCAGAATATCGAGGCTGTACTTACAGTACTAGAAATACTAATCCACCACTTTCCATCCTAAACTCCGTTCTGAGTCTAGCAAACCTATCTGGGAATCTTGTTTGGATCCCGAAAGATTTGCATAAAGAGAAGAGTAAATTCTTCAGTAAGTACTCGAATGGAATTGGGAGTTTATTTTTTGTAGCACCTCTAACCTGTTCTTTAGGATATAGAGATCAGGTCATGGACAGCGATATCGAGTTATATCTCGAATCCTCTCAGCCCAGGTACAAGGAGTACTTGGATGGCTACAATCTCAATGATCATCCTATCATCGTAGCATTAGTCAAAGCATTCAAGCAAACGCCATGGTACCTCAACGGTTGGAAAGATCTTGCTTATAAAGCGTGGTTTGATTGATCACCTTTTATATTCTCCCCACGAGAGAACTAAAGGAGCATTGTCTAGATGTGAACCTTTAAATATTCTTAGTCCTATCAAAATATTCCGTCTTGTCGGCTGTTTCCCAAATAGAACCTCATTTGAAAGAGATCCATGAATCTAGAGCTTCAAAAAATTTTGCTAAAAAAAACCAAAAAAAAAAACTCCCTTGGGATTTAGCTCTAGATACTCTACTACTATAAGGTTTTAACAGAAGTCTTATTGCCTGCCTATTTTATATAAATCTTATCTCATTGCTATTAGCCTCCCCTAGTAGAGAAGGATTCTAGGATGCTTATTTGGCTAGGAAGTTGTTGGAGTAGTCTATGCTCGTCGACAAAAACAGTTTATTTTCAATGTTGTGAAAGTGAAAAGACTTAACATGCGAGGTAATGACGAGAAGAATTTGTTGTAGGCAAAGGGCGTGTGATTACGTATGTTTTGTCCAGATTAGGGCTAGCTTCCTCTCAAAGAGACAGCGTGAGATTTCGCAGCTGAAAAACCTTCTATCAATATCCACCTTCACCTTGGCAACTCCCATATCGATCCCCCATCAAAGACAACGTTAAATTTGTTGTTCAGTTTTATCTAAGCATGTCTTCATTATGTCAAGCTAGCCACAGCATTCTCGCAATACAAGACAAGGACGTTGCTCTTCTAAATTCCAGCTCATGGGATCCTTTTCAACATGAAAACCTCGTGCGGCGTGACATCGATGTCAAGTTGGATTGTAAATTCACAGCTGATGATTCGGAAAGATCTAACTGCAAGCTGGAAGTGCTAGATTGGAAGCATGGCGCCACCGATTTGTGCGGGTGTTGCCCGTTTTGCAACCTCCTTGTCGACAGCATCCAGCTGAGCTTGGATTCTAATGCCCTACTTGACTATGCATGCTGGACATCTGACCTTAGATCCTTTCCTCGGCCGTTCGCATTGCGGGGACTTCTTCACTTTGAGACACTCAAATATCAAAATCATCGTATTCGTCAGGGTTTCCACAGCGTGCGAAGCAAATGGGGTTTTTCATTGATGCTTCTGACTGGATGGTTGATTTTTAATCCGAAAAATAACGTAATGGATCTCATTAGGGATACAAAAGTCGATGTCGCATTTGAGCTATTTGGGGAAGAAAATAACCCGGCGGTAGAATTGCTCAAAATTCACCGTCGCCCCATCCATGGACCACTCCTTTCAGATGAGAATGTTTCAAAAATTCGCGACTGGATCAAAAATTGCGATGAGAATCATGATAGATGCTCACTGGACTCGATGCAATTAGACAGCAAGGAAGCTGACGCAGCAATGACCTTCCTCCCGGCGAGGCTGATAGATGTTGGAGACGGTTTGAATCAGCCAAGACTGGTTCTTACTTCCACGCTGTGGCCAAGAACCCCGCAAGGCGAAGCGACAAAGTATATGGCTCTGAGTTACTGTTGGGGGATATTAGATGGAACAAGCAAACTACTTACGACAACGCACGACACGATACGCTCGAGGATAGAAAATATCGAAGTGGGCGCCATGCCCCTGGCGTTCCAAGATGCAATTGCAGTTGCTCGAAAGCTTACCATACAATATATCTGGATTGATAGCCTTTGCATCTTACAGGATGACGCTCGAGATTGGCAAACTGAGTCGAGCAAAATGGCCGAGATATTCAGTAATGCGTATCTGACTCTCATTGCCGCTGCCGGTTCAGGTTGCAATGATAGCTTTCTTATTAGTCGAGGATTGCCTGGTCCATCCTGTGCCATCCCTCTCAAAATGAATCATGAGTTGAATGTTGAAGGCGAATTCTCCCTTAGATTTCGACAACACCACGGACGAGGGGATAAGATGGCGGACATCAGAGGCAGCAGATGGATTACACGAGGCTGGACATTCCAGGAAGAACGCCTTGCACGACGAGCTCTGATCTTCGGATCAAGCAAATTTTTCCTAGACTGTAGGTCTTTGGAGCGATCTCAAGACTCAGACCGATACCAGTCACGCCCAGCTTGGGTCGCATCAGCTACCGGCAATCTTGGAGAAGATCGAGTTCCGGAGCCGGAAAGCACTGCAACAGCACAAGTCTGGGATGATTGGCAGACACTCTGCTCACATTATTCGTACAGAGAGTTGACATTTCCGAAAGATAAGTTACCAGCATTTTCGGGCATGGCAAGTAGGTTTGCCAAGAAAGTTCATTCGCAGTATCTGGCTGGTCTTTGGAGACAGAACCTCATGCACGATTTGTTCTGGACACCCGTCACCATTATGACTAAACCCAGTAATTATCGCAGTCCGTCGTGGTCTTGGGCTTCCCTTGATGGAAGGATAAACTGGCCGTCCTGGAACATCTTCCGCAACTGTATAGAGTGTAATACGTATTGCACTGTGCTCGATGCACAGACCCTACCCGTTGGTCTTGATCACTATGGGGCGGTGCAGGACGCATTCCTGAAAATTCGAGGAGTCGTGAAAGATCTGAAACTGAAGCCAACTGGGGCAAACAGGAATGGTGTGCCTAATGTTTGGACGCTCAATCATGAAGGAGAAGCAATTGGCGAGTCAATTCTAGACATGAATGATGACATCGCTCAGCTTGATTGCGGGGAGAAGAAATATCAAGCCCTGCTTGTAGCAGAATGCAATCTCGGATCCGCTAGTCAAACTCGTGCCAGAGGTCTACTACTGGAGAAGAATGGTCGCAAAAGAGAGAACCACGACGAGTTTGAACGAGTCGGAACTTTTGTTTTGTATCTTAGTGTTACATTGAGAGAGAACTCGAGTGAAGCTATCTGGAACAGAGATGGGGAAGAGGTAATTATGATAGTCTGATTGGATATCTCATAACGTCTCTCGGATCACGAAGTCTTTTGCAGATGACAAGTGATCCAAAGTCCTACTCAAATCCACCATCTTAATTGTACCAGATCGCGTTCGCACATCAACCGCTATTAGGGAACCCCATCCACGCGATTGCCTTAGCTACGCTGTTTAGATACCGTATTGTCGTGCTCGCCAGCGGCCAGATCTGTACATAACCTGTGTCATAATCCGTCATTGCTGCGAATTGATCATCAAATTTTACTAGAGCTATATTATTTACAGCCCCGTTAATAGTGGTTTTCAGAACCGTGAACCACTTCTTCTGAATTACTCTAGCGTTATGCAGCGGGAAGAGGGAGATGTAGCCTGTCAAGTTTTGTCTTTTCTTCTACTTCTGCTGTGGCCCATAGGTACTATTCGCTGGACGACAACTCTACTTCTGCAGACAGATATTTTGTTGTATCAGCTCCTTCGAGGATACAAAAGTTCCTTGCTCGCTGGAATTAAGGAGTATGAGTTGAGCTGTGACCCCATAGCAGCTGTATTATCACCTAACGAATATTCGACTACTGCACTTCCGGTATCAAGTACTATATATATACTAAGAGGGGTAGTTGGTGGGATAAAGGCCAAGCAGGTTTGACGCGGCATACCTGCTTCTTGCAAATGATCACTTGGTGCCAGAAATACGCTAAACCGAGAATGTAAAGTGTACATCCCTGCAAATGCATTGCATACCGA
This sequence comes from Hyaloscypha variabilis F, assembly GCA_002865655.1. Lineage (NCBI taxonomy): Eukaryota > Fungi > Ascomycota > Leotiomycetes > Helotiales > Hyaloscyphaceae > Hyaloscypha > Hyaloscypha variabilis. Next base: position 2,855,170 of record KZ613939.1, on the reverse strand, counting down.
AACCGCGCGATAACTAGCATATGTGCACAAGCATCATAGCTTGTGAGTGGTGAGCTCGGAATGGTTACCACGTGCTATTTAAGTATTTTCTGACACAAGCTGGACCTTTGGAGCCTGATTTGATCCGGAAACCCAGTGTGAGTTGACGTGAGTCTTTGTAGTGACATAGCAGAAACTTATAAATACAAGCCCACGTTCACGCTCTCTCCAACTCCCACTTTCTGTTGCTACACAAAAACATTTCCCAGCAATTATATATGCCTTTACTGCCTGATTAAATTATGACTTCTGTGGCGATCGTTACTGGCGCTAGTCAAGGCATTGGTCGAGCAACCGCAATTCGATTGACCCGCGACTTCAAATCCCTCGTTCTCGTTGCCCGCAGTACCCTGAAGCTCGAAGAGACCTCAAGCCTAGTGAAGGCACAGGGCTGCCAAACTCTTGTTGTAGCTGCGGATCTCAGTAACGCAGCCTCGGCGGAAGCCATCGTCTCTCGCACGCTCCAAGAGTTCGGCCGAATTGACGCCCTTGTTAACATTTCAGGCGCCGTCCCCCAAATCGACCTCTTTCAAATGACAGACGAAGAATGGGACGGTGGACTGGCCGTCAAATTTCATGGCGCTCGTCGCCTGACCCTCCGTGCATGGGATGCACTGAAAGCATCACATGGGTCCGTTATATTCACATCTGGAAACTCCGCAGTAGCTCCAAAGGCTCCGTTTGCTGCTGTGGGGACAATCAATGCCGCTATTGTAGCACTGGCAAAAGCGTTCTCTGATCGTGGAATTTTGGATGGAGTGCAGGTGAACAGCGTGCTTCCTGGTCCTGTTATGACGAATCGAAGGCGGACGTATTTGGATAAATGGGCGCTGGCTCACGGGTTGAGTATTGAAGAAGCCATGAAAGAATTTCCCAAGGAGGCTGGCATTGGGAGGTTTGGGGAGCCAGAGGAGATTGCAGAGCTCATGGCATTCTTGGTTTCCCCCGCCGCACGTTGGATGACCGGGTCGGCTGTACGCATGGATGGGGGCGAAGTTAAAGCAGTCTGAAATTGAATATCTAAGTCCAGCTTGCTCATTTGAGAGCTGCAGTTTTAGCTCACTAGAATGGGACCAACTTTCTGCGTCTGAAACCTCGTATATATCTCCTGCACACTCTCTCTTATAGCTCTCGAACCTTCTTTTCATCCAAGTCTTAGTAAATATTATGAATCCCTATATCCTAGCTCTATTATGTTAGCCCCTCTCGGAAAAGATGTATTTCTCCGAGCCTCCAGCAACCCAACTTTGATTCGCACAACTTTTCTCAATTACTCTAGTATTGCAGGAGTAGAGCACGTAGGAACAGGCAATTTTACAAGTGAGGTATTACTAGTGGATCAAAGTTTGATTATACTTCCATGCCAGAATTGCAGAGCACATATAACCTATAGAAACATTACGGCCGTGCAAACAAGGCGACTTTTACACCATTCCCTGAACTCAAAGTGAGATGCAAGTTTTCCAACCATGGTCTCGGGTCTCGACTCTCGATTCTTGCAAAGTTCTGCAGCAACCTCACAATCGTATATCCGGCTTCCGTCAAGGCAAACTGCTGGCCGACGCAGATTCTTGGTCCTCCGTTGAATGGCAAATATCCCCATCCTACACGCAAGGTCTCCCATCGCTCAGGCTTGTATTCCTCTGCATCTTCACCATAAAGTTTCTTGTCTCGATGCATTGAGTAGGTTGAGTACACGACAGTTCCTCCTTTAGGAATGAAGATTGGTGATTTGCCATCTGGGCCACCGCCAACTGGGATCGTGGTGGCTTTATTGGCGAATCGTGCATTGCCTGGAACTGATGGGTATAGGCGGAGTGCTTTGGTTTATGTGAGTTGGATTGTTGTTAAACAGAGCTTAAGCTGAACTCACATTCATTCAAAACATATTTCAAGTACTTCATGTTTCGCAACGTCTCATAATCTGGTCTCTTCCCTCCCAATTGATTCACCTCGCTCTGAAGTTTTGCCCATACATCTGGTCGACGTGCTAGAACAAAGAATGTGTTGCTCAGCAGCCCAGCAGTTGTATCTCTACCCGCAAGCAGGATGTTCAACAGCTCAGCACGGATTTGGATAGGGTCATCAGTGGCGAGAGCTAGCTCATTTGCGAAGATATACTTCCTGTTTTCTCTCTCGTCGCTGAACTTCTCGCCCGCCCGGTGGGCACGTCTGTACTCCAGTGCCCTTGCAACGAATTTGTCCACGAAGTTGTGCACCCCCTTGCAAGCGATATCGAAATCTTTGTTTCGATAGAACCAAAGAAAGGGTCCAAGTCGTGATCGATGGTTCAGTTCCGTCTGGGCGTAGTCAAAAGCCTCACCAAAGAGCTGTCCCTCGGATCCCGCCGGACTTCTTAGAACATCCACAGACTCCCCGAAGAGGAACTCGGTGGCGCTGTCGAGCGTGAGCTGGAAGAAGAGAGGCTGGAGATCGACAGTTGAGTTATCGCGAGGGATCTTGGCAATGAAATGCTGAATGTGTGCCTCGAATGTATCGAGATCCGCGACCTGACTTTTAGTAAAGCTGGGACGGACGAGGGCCTGGAGGTAGTAAGCATCCCTTTCTTTCTCTTGTGACAAGAAAACTCACTCGCGAATGTTCCCAGAGTGCGCCGTCACTTGTAAATATCCCCTGTCCTAACAACGCTCCGAGAGCTTTGTATCTTCGTCCAATTCCGAAATCCTTGAAGTTTGTTGCCAGAACGGCCTTAACATTCTCGGGCTCTCTTGTCACCCAGAGCTTCCTGCCCATCGCAACGACGGACCATGTGTCCCCCAAGGTCTCAAAACGTCGTAGTCCGTCAGGGAGGAGCTGCTTAGCTTTGGACATCGCGACCTGATGTTTAAAATTGCCATAGCCAATGATACGCTCAGTCTGTGGCATTTTCGGTGCCTCCTGGCAGCCATGCGCTCTTCGAAAGCGATAATTTTGTGCATATGTGAACGAATATCTGAGGAAGAGGAGGGCAAATGCGCCCAAAGCCAAATAGAATGGGATCGACATGATGAAAGAGTTGACCAGTCAAATCAAGGTAATTGCGACGAGATCAAACAATTGCAGAACTCTCTCTGGTTTAATGCAACTGTGAAGAGAAAATATAATCAATTCAACTGGCACCAGCAATGGTATATGAAAGGAGTGGGTTGCGCTCTTCGCGAAATTGGGATGACGAATTTATGTAATAAATAAGCAACGAGGAAATAATTGCCTCGGCGCAGCGATTCGCTTCCATGTTCTTTCATGAGGAGAACGAGACGCATCATCGTTCGGGGGGACAGGTTCGCCGACTTGCCGACTTTGGGGAGCTACCCTTGTTCACTGAAGCCTATCGGGGCGACTCGACCCCCCTCAACTCGCCAGTCGTGCATTTCTTGCGCGCTGTCCAATGCGGTAGAATGGCGAGATGCAATCACGGCACAGCTGTGTATGTCAGGTCAAATGACTCGAGGCTTACAGCCCAGGCGAAAGAGGGGTAATAGAGGCAGATTCGGTTATACTCACCACACGTGACCTGCCCCTTTTGAACGACCTCTGAAAACGCTGAAACCCACATCACCAGAGCTCATTCGAAATTCCGGGGCTTCTCTTTACTTGCATTGAAATCTCGAGAATGGAGAGAATACAAGAAAGCTCGAACATATGCTGTTTCCAGCAAGTTTCTGCTTCGGGTTTTAGGAATGTCCGACGGATTCTGGCATCGCCCGCAACCTGCAATTTGTTCCACCTGGCAGTAGGTCAAATAACAGCGAACGCAGTGCTTCGCACTTATAAATACCTTAGAAATTCCACCTTGAAGTCTGATCATAGAATCCTGATTATGTTAAGAAGGCTCTTCTTCTTTCACACACGACTAAGAATATACAGCCGATACTATAGCAGCAGCCCCCTTCATATGTCATTCCACAAACCACGAATCGCCATCATTGGCGGAGGCCCAGCAGGATTGACAGCTGGTGTGCTTCTTCACAAACATGGCGTTCCATTCACCATCTTCGAACTTCGCCAGAAACCCACTCTCGAGGAGCTTGCACAACCGGTTGGAATGCTTGATTTACACGAAGAATCCGGTCTGGCTGCAATCAGGAAGTGTGATCTGTACGAGGACTTTCTCCCTCTGACAGAAGATTGTGCATCCGTCATGAGGATATCAGACAAAGATGGGAACATTGCCTATACACATGGAGATGAAGAGAAAAGCGACCGTCCTGAGATTTCTCGGCATGCACTTAATCAGCTCCTGCTCTCCAAATTGCCAGCCAATGCAATTAAATGGGGCCACAAACTTCTCTCCGCGACAAGTGCTACGAGAGTTGCCCATACCGAGATCGAGCTCGACTTTGGGCAGCAGGGCAAGCCGATTTTTGACTTCGTTATTGGAGCTGATGGGGCTTGGTCCAAGGTTCGCAAACTGTTGACTGGTGTAAAGCCACAATACTGTGGGAGACAGTTCATTTCCCTCTACATCAAGCAGATCACGCAAAACTATCCAAATCTCGCCGAGCTTGTCGGTCCTGGAACTTTTTTCGCGATGGGGAACAGGCACGGCGTGGTAGTGCAGCGTGGACCGCACAACTCGGCCAAGGTCTGGATTTATTTCTCGACGCCTGATGAGCAATTCGGAACCTCCTCTGGCTTGGTTACTGAGACAGCTGCCTCCATCAAGACCAAAATGCTCGAGGATAACGCTTTTCTAGGCCAATGGGGACCCAAGGTCAAGGAATTGGTGATCATTGCGTGTGACGAGGAATTGAGGGATAATCCGGGCGCGAAAGTTGACATCAAACCGGTGTACGGACTTCCTGTTGGATATAAGTGGGAGCACAGCCCAGGCGCGACGCTCATCGGCGATGCGGCACATTTGATGCCTCCGTCAGGAGGGGGTGTCAACCTCGGAATGCTTGATGCGGTGTTGTTGTCAGAGGCTATCGTCAAGACGCATAAGATGGCGGGAAGCGACGCTGTTCACTTTCAGAACGCACTCAATCCACTAACCGAGGAGTTTGAGTTCGAAATGGCGGCTCGTGCTAAGGAGGAAGCTAAAGATGGGGACCAGCTCAATGAGAAATTGTTTGCAGAGGATGGTGCCAAAGCAATGACAGACTTCTTCAAAAGCTTCCAACAACAACCAGAATAGACAAGTGCAACCAAGTGTAAGTTAAAGCATAGACCTGGAATAGAAATATATAGAAATCTTTGCTCATTTAACTTCTTCGAGGCTTTGAGCACTTCGCATGGAAGTCGTAGCTTCACCCTAAGACAAAGAATTAAGAACAAGGCAGCAGTATCACTTATTCAGAATTACACGACGATGAATAAGAAAGTCAAAAGCTTAGTACTAGAGTAATTGAGGTCGACATGTCCCTACATTTGAGGAAGCAACCCCTAACTCAACGTTCAGAGGGATGATTTGGATGAATGGTGCAGGAAAGCATCATTCAGGCTCGAACTAGGTCTTTGGGCTGGGCGGATATGGTCATCTGTTCACAGAATGAGAAATCGGACCGTCTCCGATTGACGATGAAACAGTGTGTGGGCGTGATAAAGAGATCTACAAGGTAGATGCGAGCATGTCCAGCACAAGACGATCGCCAGCAGGCTTTCAGAGAAGAATGCTGGAGATTCTCGGTGGTGTAATGAGATCGAGAGAACGGAGCTGAGAGGAATCGGGTCAGGATATTTCAACCGAGCCCACACGTGATAATCCCGGTTAAAGCTTCCATGTTTTGGGACTGCACCATCCCACCAGTTTCTGCGCTGCGGCCGCGCCCCACAGATTGATTGGCTTGGCGTTGGCGCCATCTATCCTGAAATCAGCTGGGAAATCAGCAGTAGCAATCAAGGACGCCATTGTCATCGCCATCGCCGACAACACCCTTCACTTTCGCTCCCTCATTCTCACCCTCACCTCCATCTCCTTCCCATCGCTGCTGGCATATCATTACCAGCACTGTTGTGAACTCGCCCACTATGGCGCACCACATCGGCGGTCTCGGCGCATTCTTCATTGTTGTCGTATTCCTCCTCATCGCCGGCCTGGCAGCCTGGATCATCTACACACACCTTCGAGCGCGAAGACTTGGCCTCCCCCAACCCACCCTCTCCTCCTATAATCCCTTCCAGAGATCTCAACAATACGGCGCACCTGGCCCAGCTCCAGGGGGAATCGTGGGATGGGTCAATGATAAGGTTCGCTCGTTCAAGAACCGCAACAACCGATCGGCGGGCGGAGCATACGAAGAGCCATTGAGCAGCAATGTGCGTGGACGAGCAAACAATAGAGGATTTGGACCTCTAGATCCTGACGAGGCTTGGGATGCGAGAGTAGGAACAGAAGCCGATGCGTATGGCCCAGGAGGATATTATGAGGAACAGGAGCTTGGTTTACATCGGCCTGGCGGGCTCGCGCCAACACCTGGAATGGCACCGCCAGGATACGGAGACGGAGCACGAGGACGGAGCTTGAGTCGGGAGCCGGAGCCATATATTGGAGGAAGTCAAGCTGGCTTGGATAGGAGATACGACGAGGAGGTGGGAAAGGGAAAGGCACCGGCGAACCCATTCGATGATACCGCAGAACCAAGTAATGTCAGTCTCCGTGGAGTCAGCCCACGACCAATAGATACTTCGAGCGCGAACGCGACGCTGGGCCACAAGTCACAAGACAGTGCAGACAGCCCTACGGAGAGGAGATCGATGTTTAGAGAGAACATGTAGTTTGTTGGTGCAAAGGTTTGGCGTTAGGGGTTGGGTGGGTGTTCTCACGATTGATGATATGCGCAAGCTTTGCAAAAACAATGGTTTTCCCCAACTTCAATCATATCCAGCTTTCTACGAACTTATGGTCAGTGCCTGATGATCCGATGCATCCTTGTTGAACTCTGATACTCTTCCTGATTCCACTCATCCCTGCACGTGGTGATAAGGTAGCTATCAGCAACTGTCTGTCGAACCCCACCATATCCCCCATTTTCTCTTTCCACGTCTCAATTCCCTCTCCACAGCTATTGAACTCACCCAACATGGCCGAAATCAATCTGCAAGAGATTCACGACCTCCTCATCGACGTCGCCCGCGAGGCAGGACGCATGATGATGGCTGCAACACCGTCCTACCTTTCCTCGGGCACGAAGAAAAATTGTTCGTTCACCCCAAGCCTTCCCCACACAGCACCAGCTAATTCTTCTCAGCTGCCGACCTCGTCACCGAGACAGACCAAGCAGTGGAGAAAATGGTCTCCACGCGCCTCCTCTCCGCTTATCCGCACTTCAAATTCATCGGCGAAGAGACGTACTACCCAGGCCAAAAGCTCACGCAAGAACCAACCTTTGTCGTCGACCCCATTGACGGCACAACCAACTTCGTGCACACCTATCCTGCATTCTGCATATCTCTCGGGCTTGCAGTCAACAAGATTGCTGCCGTCGGCGTTATCTACAATCCGTTCCTTGACGAATTATACACTGGCATTAAGGGGAGGGGGTCATTTGTCACGCGCAATGGGACGAAGACCCGTCTGCCACTCAAGCAGGAGCCGGAGCCGCTGAAGGATCTTAGCACATGCTTGGTTGCCACAGAATGGGGTTCTGACCGAACTGGCAACAACTATGCGGTCAAGACCAAGGTTTTCTCCAAGCTCGCAGCAAGCAAGGAAGACGGAGGGGCGATGGTACACAGTATCCGCTCTGGAGGATCGGCAGCCATCAATCTTGTCCTTGTGGCATCTGGGCAGCAGGATGTCTTCTGGGAGGGAGGATGCTGGGCTTGGGATGTTTGTGCTGGGTGGTGTATTCTAGTTGAGGCTGGAGGAATAATGGTGGATGGGAATCCTGGTGATTGGCAGCCAACAATGGAAGGAAGGACGTACTTGGCTGTGAGAGGGGCACCAAGTGGGCAGAAGGATATCGTGGAGGAGATGTGGCGGGTCATTGGGGAAGGAAGAATGACCTATGAAAGTTGAGATCTCGAATTGATCAGAACCATACACTTGATATAGAAAGGGCTGACTCGGAACTGAGGTAATGCAATAGACACATAGACAATCATAGCGCAGCTTTCAACGCAGATTCTTTAGAGCCGCCTGGTAGTCCAGTTTGTTTTGTCGTCTATTCTATCTACTCGTTTCTTCATGCAGATCCAAGCACTGACGCACTGTTCTTTTGATATGTCTGAAAGCAGCAGGCTTTCCGTGCAAGTCTCCTAGTTCTCACCGGGGAACGAACATGGGAGATCCATTGCGGAGAGCATAGTTTAAATCTTACGTCCATAGTTCACTTACATTTTCTTGGTTTGTTTTCATTCACAGTCTCTGCAGATTCCTTAGCCGTTGACTGCTTCAATGAAGTCTTTAACGAGCAAACAAAAATTCTACCATTCGCATCTTCATTGAGCAAATAGTTGAAATTTGTGAGATGTTTCTTGATATATTCAACCAAGGTTTAGATTTCTCCATCTCGATCCAACCGTTCCTTCCTTCGCTTGCCACACCCGAATTGCGTGCATCCATACAGCACAAAACACAGCTCGAGTGTCTTCTGCACCTGTAGAGGTTTTCTCTTTTGGTACTGCATCGTAATGACCATCATTGGATGGCAAGTAGTTGCGACAAGCATTGCAACGAGCTGGAAAACTCTAGCATCTTTCTACAAGCCAGACCTGATAACGGTTCCTTTCACGTATCGGCCTTTTCAGTCATTGATCTTTCAACAAGCCAGACCTGATAACGGTTCCTTTCACGTATCGACCTCTTCAGTCATTGGCACATCAGGTATTCCATTTACTTTTACCTTCGATCTCGATAACATACCGCTGGGGGCAGCGCTGTTACTCTTGATTGAATTTGACTTATGGCTCTTGAAATTATGCATGAGACATTAAGCATCCTGTACCACCACCACCAAAAATCGGCCTTACCACCGAATCTTCTACCCGACTGTTGACACCGAAACTGGGAAAGTACGGTAGTTCTCTCAAGATTTCACTCGAAGTCCTTGGCTTGGACTCTTATCCCCAATATGAGACTCTGTCCTAGGTATGGGAAGCGAGTGGTGTATCTCGTAGGATATTATGCGATGGAATCTCACGGAATATTACCCCCAATCTTCACGACGCTCTGCCACGCTTACGATTGAATTCTGAAGCTCCGAGACTCAATCTTTGGATCGACAGCTTATACATCGACCAGACCAGCAACGAGGAACGGCCATACCAGGTTACGTTGATGACTCAAATCCATTCGCAGGCAGAGATGGTTACAGTGTGGCTGGGAGAAAATCTTGACCCTCGGGGAGCTAAGAGCGGGATCAATATTATCGAATCTGTTGCGAAATATGCGAAGGAAGAAAGGGGACAGCGAACCCCGATGTGGAAAGACTTGAGATTGAAGAAAAAGGACGAAGCCATGGCGCAGAAATACAAGGGTTCAGAGGCATCGAAAATTGGCTAGGATTTTATTTAGGCCATTTTTGAAAGAGAATGGTTCACTCGGTCTGGATTCTACAGGAGCTGGCGCGGTCGAAGGTTGCTAGGGTCAAAATTGATTCTCGTGAAATTTCCTCATACGATACATTCATTTGCGCCCTCTTCATGCGGCGAAACCACTGGCGGCCTTGGAACAGTGACCGGCGGCGCAAAGTCATCCAAAGAGCTGTGGATGTCTACAACTACAACACACGAAATCCATCACAACTCCTCACGCATATTAAAAGAACAGCTGCGTTCAATGCAACTGATCCTCGGGACAAGGTCTTTGGGGCTTGGTCTTCCAACGGAATATTTGCCAACCAACCTCAGCCTTTACAAGCATCCTCTACTGAAGCCGGATTACGAGAAAAAGACTTCTGTGTTTACGGAGATGCTGGCCGATATTTCCTGTCATCCCATAATCGGGACAAGAAACTTGGGACTTAGGGACTTGAGATCATCCGTCGCTAGGATGCCCGTTCTATTGTTTAATAATTCTGGAAAGGAGGTTGGTTTGGATGGATTGCCATCTAGGGTGCTTCGCTGGGACAATAATCGGAAGGGAATTTTGCGGGGTAAACAGGTGGAGCCGACTTTGAGTCCTGCCCGTATGCCAGGGAGCAAAGAAGAAGATCGTTCCATGATGTACTTGGAATCTCCTACAGAGAGCCCCACTCTGCTAAAGTGAGGGGCGTGAAAGTTACACGTGTTGATAGAATCCTTGACAACTACTTCTGGCTCGCTCGAGAGAATAAAGATTATTGGGTCAAGGTAATATTTAACACGTATTTAGAGATAATTCAGAACATAAGTGGGGAAAGAAAAACAAAATGTCTCCTGCCAGGACAACCGAAGACGAGTTTGCGGCAACAATCACTGCTGGCGCGAGTAAGGACGGCTTTGACTCTGGGCTGCCCAATGAGCTGCTAGGGACAACGCCGCAACTATTTGGGACAGAGGATTTGAAAAGGCTCTTCTACCAGTGGCACGGATCCACAAGCAGTCTTGAAAAGATCAATGAGAAGTTCAAGCGTAATATTGACCTCACCAAACGCACCCTGTTCGTTACCTGTGATGGACATATCGGCATTGGCAGCCCAAAGGTCAGAGCTGGAGACGAACTCTGCATTATATTTGGTGGAGGAACTGTTATGGATGTTATCAGATTACTGTCCGGAAAGTATCAGCTCGTGGGAGCGTGCTATTTCCATGGCTACATGAATGGTGAGGCCATGCTTGAACTCGAACCAGCAGGAAACCTCAAGGAAGAATGGATCGAGTTGATTCGATTTGGTAGCACATGATTGTTCTCTGGGTATCAGCATCTCAAGCTGCTTGGATCTTCATGATAATTTGGCTGCTTGGCTTCCTGGCAGTGGTTTGCAGGCAGATTGGCAGTCAGTGAGGAATTGGGACGTTTGCTAGTGGACTTTTGATCATCTCCGTTGTCGGGGCTTAGAATAAGAGCATCTAATAATGTCTTTACAAGCTGATCATGTGTTTTTTTTAAACCTTCTGCAATGAGTTTGTGCATCCTACGGTTTGTGCGCTTGGGACGAATAATCCGATAACTTCTCGATATATGTATTTGGATCAAACTTGGGCCCATTTTCATTTCTAATTTTCTAGGACGACAGTATATCATCTCGGAGCATACGGAGTAGCAACTAACCTAATAATTATATCTCTATACGACCTTTGCATAACAAGAAGCAGGTAGCAAAAGTTGCGGTTGTTCAGAATACCTTTGACCCGAGCTGTGATTAAGCGAGGAAGAAAAGGGGGTCTCTCGCTTAATTAAGATGGGGTACTTCATTTCATTCTCCACGCAGGCAGGATAGAACGCAACCTCTCAGTGTGTCTTAGACCCTTCAGATTGAATATTTAAATTTTGGAGTAGTTTCTGTAGTACCCCCCCGTACTAGTGACTGCATGTTGTTTAGCTTTCCACAGCCCATCCTCAACAAGCCAATCAGGTTGTCGGTCGTAAGCTGCAATCGTAAGCGGCCCTGGCTCATCAATGCAGCGCCCGTACTGGAGGCGAACGCCGAGCTAAAATCTCACTGCTGACGCGAGAATGGAAGTGAGCTTCCTTACCTTGCTAGCGGCGTGTTCGAGACTCTAAAATCCTTCCATATGCATCGTATCTGCTCGAGAAGAGGGCACCAGTATGGAAACTTCCATTGACTCGCGCGGGTCGAAAGAAGCACGATCAAGAAGGCACTTGCCAAAGACGAGAACGGGATGTGGGACTTGCAAGTACGACCCGGACTGGCGCCCCCTTTGGAAGCGGCAGCAACTGACAGCCGCCAAGGATCCGAAGAGTGAAATGTGGGGAGGAGAAGCCACATTGTCGCCGCTGTATCACATTTGGCAGTATCTGCGATGGATACGAACATGTAAATCGGAAATACCAAACAGGTCGACCGAAATGCAAAACAATTCGAGCATTGCAACCCAAGAGTTCTCAGGTCATAAAGAACCCTTTCGCAACCCAGTTCCAGAATGAAAAGGAGTCCTGGTACTTTGACAAGTTTTGTTCGAAGACCTCCTACGAAATATTGCCAGACTTCAAGTCGCAGGCCTTGAGACAAATGTTGTTACAGGCATCCCAAGAAGACCTCTCCATCCGCCATATTGTTGCTGCTCTGGGGGCTCTGGATGAAACAAATGAACATATGCCACCCTTCCCAAAATCCAATAGAACGCAGCCCCGGCACCAGCTCGATGCGCTGGAGCAATACTCAATAGCATTAAAGCACATGAAGGCAGGCGTCTCAATTTCCAGCTATTCTGATCGAGCTGACTTTCCCAGAAAGCATCTTTGAGCGGTAAACAAGAATTTAGACTTGTAATGCTGGGATGTCTGGCAATCATCTGCTTTGAGGCTTGGAATGGAAATCATACTCTTGCAGTGCAGCAAATAACGGTCGGACTGAAAATTATTCACGCCCACCTACGAGAAATACTTGCAGACAGAGCCAGAATCCTTGGGCAACCATCTTTGGGGACTGATAAAATCATCGAAGCAGACCTGCTCCGAGCATTCGCGGGCTTAGATGTATACGCACCCTGCGATCCGCTCAAGCCGGTAACAGGGCCTTTTATATTCGACGAAGACTCGAATCAATACTTGCCAGAGCCAACGAATGTATTCGAACTAGAAGGGAAGGACATCCTGGCTAGGATGCCAGAATATTTTGAGTGCATTGAAGATGCGCAATTTTACGGGCAGGCTTTGAAAGTGCAAACGATACGATTTCTCGCAACCCACCGAGCGCATGCGTGTCGCCCTTCAAATGAGTTTCATATCAACGAGTGGTGGGGGCCTTGGGACAAGGTATCACAGTTCACTATTGCCATGCACTCGAACATATGCGATGCCATTTTCCAATGGAACCTCGCCTTTCAGCCCTTGTGGAAGAAGCTCAAGTCCGGGAGTTGCTCTACTCGTCTGCCTGCAATAAAAGTCAACCTGCAGACTAGATGCTTGAGCATTGCCCTTTTGGTATCTGGAATTGAAGACGAAGAAGGCTTTGACATATATACGAAGGACTTTCAGGATATAACGAATTTCGCCGAATATGTGCTGGACAATACCAAATCAACGGGGCACAACTTCATTCTCGAGTCCAATATTGTGCATCCACTCCTCCTCGTGGCACACAAGTGTCGAGATATGACGATTCGAAGGAGGGCCATTGCTCTAATGTTCAAGTACCCACTAAGAGAAGTTGTCTGGGATGGCATGTTCTGCGGGAAGTTGGGACAATGGATCATGGACCTCGAAGAGCAATATCTCAATGAAGCACATGTTCCCGGCTGGGCTCGAATACGAGGCATCACAGTATTCAGAGACGCTCGCGCCGACAGGGTCACATTGAGATGCACTCAGAAGACGTCAAGCGAATCGGAAGAGGTGACCAGATGCTGTGTGATGTATGAATGCGGATCTCTAAGTGCGTGAGATTAGCATATTTATATAGCTTTGCTAACAAGTTACAGGCTTCCAGAGAATGTCTACTTCAATGAACGATGTTGGGTCACAAAAACTGCCTCCATAGGTGGAAGAGTGGAAACTTCCGCCACGATTTCTACATGATGATATGAAGAAGGGCCGACGCAGGCTGGATGACGAGGCGGTAAAAGCGTACTGAAGGAATTGCCACCGAGAAAGATACCAAATAGGAAGGAAGGAGTGGTATACCGAGGGTAGCATTTGATATCCGCTTGTGTAAGCTTGTCGAGCAGTGCATTAGATGACTGCTTCACAGTCAACAGAAGAAGACTGCGTGGGAATCATGGGCCGCGCCTGCCCATCCAGCGCTGCAGAAGAAAACACCGTTACAGAACTTTACCATAACTTTCTTTCTTCGCCGTGAAACTACAATTCAACTGAAATGCTGAATTCCGTTGAACTGAAAACACCCCGCCCGTAGCATGTTGCTAACCTAAGGTACTGCATGCAATGCATGCAGCAGCGTCTGCGCCGCTGAGAATGCGCGAATTCTTATCGCATGCCCCCAGAACAGCCGGCCGCACCGTCATTAACAACCCCACTACTCCTACCCACTCCCTCGTCTCGTACAAGGCAACAGCCGACCTGACTCACCCTCCCTCTCTTTAACAATGGCAGAGCCATCGTTCCCGTCATTTGCGCTTCCGAATGGCTTCAATTCCATCCAGCTCCGACGGTACCTATCCGTCCAGCGACAGCGACAACGAGAGCAGCACTACGAACTACGGACATATCGATGATGAGCCCGTACACCTGTCGTACCGCAATGGCGTGCTCTCATGGGGAACCTCCGAGCTGAGGGACGAAGATATTATAGTCGCAACGACGGTGAAAGGGAGTATCGCCCATACAATATTCAGTCTTGCCTCAGACACTGGCAAAAGCCCCTTCGAGCTTCGAACAACGCGCGCAACACTCCTCCCGCAAGCCTTCCTCGATCAATACCTCTTCAATTCTCTGCCATCATATCTGCTGACAGATCACATTCATGTGCTGATCTCCACTTTGTCAGGCATTGGACTGGCCCCGGCATTCTTCGATGATGTTCTGCATCCTCTTCTTCGAGCAATTGGGCTGGCAGACTCGGCATATTCTGTGATAAGGACAAAGAGCGCGGAGTCCGTAAAGGAGTTTGCGAGATCTACGCTGCTGGTTGCTGCCAATGAAGGGAAGAAGCAGACAGTGCTGATGCTTAGTGGAGATGGGGGTATGGTGGACACAATCAACGGGTTGATGGAAAGTGGGAAACGCTCGAGGTATGTCTCGAGGTCCCCTGGCAAATCAAGGCTAACAGATCTCAGTATATATGTCAATCCAATCCTATCCCAACTTCCTCTCGGTACAGGCAATGCGTTGTTTCACTCGCTGCATAAACCCTCCTCCATCCCGTCGATATACATCCAAGGCCTGCGAACATTCCTCCACGGCACTTCTAAGCCACTGCCTATATTCCATGTCAAGTTCTCTCCGGGCTCGCGACTCCTCACGAACGAAGGACAAACTGCAAGCCCTCTAAAGAATGGAACACTATTCGGTGCTGTTGTTGCGAGTTATGGGCTGCATGCAACTCTCGTGGCAGATTCGGACACTACAGAATATCGAAAGCATGGGGATAAACGCTTTGGACTTGTGGCGAAGGATCTGCTATTTCCTGAGGATGGTAGTACGCCACATGCATATAAGGCAGATGTATTACTGGATGGTAAAGTAATCGACAGGAAAGAGCATGGATATGTACTGGCAAGTTTGGTCTCTAATTTAGAAAAGACATTCACGATCTCGCCTGAAAACAAACCACTGGATGGAAAGTTACGGGTAGTAGATTTTGGGCCTTTGAGTGGCGAGGGGGCCATGGAAGTGATGAAAGCTGCCTATGCTGGTGGAAAGCATACTGAAATGAGCGAAGTCGGATACAGAGCCGTCGATGTTCTGAGGATCGAATTCAAGGAGGAAGGGGAGAGTTGGAAATGGAGGAGGTGTTGCGTCGATGGGTTAATAGTTGGCGTGGACGAGGGCGGCTGGATGGAGGTCGGACTGGTCGGAGAGGGTAATGAGGCTGTCGACGTTGTGAGTGATATTTGAAGAGGATTGTGGTGCTGATCATAGGCAATTTTGAACGCAGGCCTTCCATTTATCACCTCTGGACTCTCGACTATCGCAATATTGCGTATGCAATTTAGATTTCATCAATTTCTTGAGATGTATTTCACACAACGAAGGATTCCAGCTGACTATGAGACAATGATCCATCGTTCCCTTCAAACTTTAGAAATCTGAGCTGAACATTATAGAACATGGTGAAGTGACTTGATCCTATGCAGGTATTGATCATGGGTCGACTTTGAAGAAGATGAAACCGCATTGATCCCACTCCAAGATCATTGGCATGAAGTCACCAAGTAAATGCGAGACTTGGTTAGCCGTCAGAACACATTCTCCTTCGAACGGTTTATCTTGATTCACTCGAGAAGATACACGCATGCTTGGTAAACGTTTGCATAAGCTAGCTTTCGTCTTCGTCCTGGATTTTCAACCTCTTCAAAGTCTACCTCTTCCTCTGACTAACACCCTTCAACTACGCCCTCTTCTCCGTACACAATCTACATCCTATGCGCTTTTCAGCTTGTTCATACGCCGCCTGCGTCCCTGGATTATCATAAGACCCCTAGCAACTTGACACAAGCTGTCTTTGGACGTTACTCCATACCGCGGGTCTTCAACTCTGCAGCGACGGCTCGACCTCACTTACCAAGCTACCCACTCTTTCGGTATTAATCCAATACATACACAGTATGCCTCCCGGAAAGTATGAAGACCCTCCGCAAGAGACAATCCCTGACTGTAAGACTACGCTCTATCCTTCTGTCATTGCGTGAAGTTAAACCATTCTCAGCGAAGGAAGATCGACTTGCCCTGTTGGCTCTCATTGACGAATGGCTCAAGCCAGACAGCATGAAATCCCGCCGACTCTCGACCTTCATCGATGTCAATCTCCTGAAGCTCCCTCCTGATGCTCAATTTCCTCGAGAGTGGTCCGATCAGTCTAAAGTGACCCGTACCGAGGCTATGGCAACGCCAAGGCAGAGCTTGTGAAGCGTCACCTTGAGGTCAAGCTGTGGAAGAAGATGGTTGATCCCTATATTTTCCTCTGTGGTAGTCTCTATTTGGACACGGTCCATGCAGTCTTCCCACAGCTTCAAACTCTGTACGGCATGGGAGCAAATTGTTCTGTGGTTGTAGACCATATCGCGAAGCGTTCTGGAGAGGTTACAGCAAAATTTATCACGGAAGTGGGCACAGCCATTGTCATGTAAGTTATCCTGCTCCAAATTCATTGCTTAGGAATTGTACGGACTTTGAACGAAGGCGAGAGGATAGCGTCCTTCCCCACAGATTATTGGGCTTTCTGCTCTTTTGTTAGGGAAGCGAGATTTGGATAAATTGCAGAGAGTATCAAGCCGAGATCATTTGAGGTTAACAAAAAATAGCTGGGCACTCCGAGATCCGAGATTCGTTTCCGAGATGCCTTCGTTTAAGACTGCTCAAGCCCGTCTGGCCTGGTTCAAAAAGATCCTCCACGAGCAGCCTCTGCTTCACCTCGTTTTGATGTACCAATGCTTTTGGTCTTCACTTGATATCCCCTTCGTCTTCTCAAACTGCCACTACGATGGCGCAGTTGTCCAGATGCAATCGAATATGCGTGAACTGATTTGCAATCACACGCTCCTCCTCCTGAATGCCATCTTCCTGGGCATGTTCAACTTCGATGTTGCGAAGGGAGTTGGGCAAATTGGTTATTTCCGAAACTGGGTAAGATATCATCCGTTAGAATAAATTTTATCTAATGCGTTCTAGATTACACTCTACATTCCCGGCATCTTCTACCAGACCCAACTTGAAAATCTAAAGCCCGAGCTTGACCAGTTTCCTGTTGCACCCCGCTGGCCGTATCAGAACCGTCGAGTGCCATGGGCGAATGTTACTGGAACTCCTCATGATGAAAGTGGCAATGATGAAGGCGATAAAGAGGGAAATTATGACGAGACAGGAAAAGGCAGAAAGCGTGGCAGAGCATCTGACGGGATTTCAGGAGGAAGCAAGAGGCAACGTCACTAAAGGACACTGGCGAAGTCTCAAAAAGCGTATTATAGCAGCAGAGATATGAACACAGCATGGGTGGCCATAGGCGACAGGTGGGAGCTTGAGAACGTAACGGGACGTAGCATAGTACTGTTATGAATGCAAATTTCATTTTATCATCCCTCTCGTCCACAAGCGTGCAAAGTTCCAAATATGGACCATTTGATCTCAACCCCAAATTTGACTCAAAGCCAGCTCTTGTTTCCACGGTGCGAGAGAAAGGCACCTGTGTTCTCAATAGCAAGATCTTCGATAACCTTCCGCTGCGCGATGACACTTTCAGACGGAGTTATTGGCCCAGCGAAGTCAGGCTTCAGAGCTTTAAATTCGCTCATCATCATGCCCAATCTCCGCATTTCCTCTGGGGTAGTAGCTATGTCTGGTTAGTAGATATTCTACTTTTTTCGCGAGAGACTTACACTGAGGAGCAGACTTATCAGCAGTAGTATCCACCAACCCGGGGCTCAGAGCAAGAAGAAGAATTCCTTCACTTTTCAGTTCCACAGCATACTTGGCAACAACCATGTTCAATGCTGCCTTCATGGAACTGTATGTCAAAAGGAAAGAGATGGTGCTCTTCTCCACCATATCTCTGTCTGCCAGCCCTGTTGAGATAACAATGATCTTCTTGATCTTGCTCTTGCGCACGAGAGGCAAGAAAGCATTAATCGAGAAGACGACACCTAAGACATTGACTTTCAGACTCTGAGTCATGGAATTGGTCAAGAGCTCCTCTTTTCCTGAAAACTCGCTTGGGAAGAGGAAGCTCTCGGACGGGTTTGTGTATACTCCATTGATAATCAAATAGTCGACTGAGCCGCCTGTGAACTTTTCTGTCTCTGCAGCTGCTGCCACGAGGGAGTCGTTGTCAGCCATGTCGCCTGCTACGAGATGCACACTCTGCATAGAATCGGTTTCCAGACGTTTCTGAACGGTATCTGGGGTCCGAACAAGCCCAATCACAGTGTTTGCACTTTCGTTGCTGAGTTGTCGAAGCCATTCGTACTTCTGGTAGTCAACTCATGAAACCCTCAGTAGGAGGAAGAAACATACACCCAGCCCACGAGAGGCACCAACTACTACATATGAAGGCATATTCAGGAAGGGTCCGAGGAAATAATATCTTGAGTGTGGGTGGTTGAAGTTAAAGAATTTGGGTAGGACTGAACACTGGGGAGGTCATCGTTTCCTTTATATCCTTTTTCACCGTGTACTGATAGAAACTCTAGCCCAAATACATTTCAAAGCAGTCATTATTCGTTACGGAAGCTTTGACAATCCATACCGCTAACGTCTGGATCGAGTTTCTTCTCGAGCAAGAATGATCTGTGGTTTTAGCCAATTAAAGCGTGTCCCGCGTTGAAGGAGAAAAGGAAAGGGGAAACGAAGCTCGGGTATAGTTTCTCTGCTTCTATTTGTCATCAGAAACCCTGCCTCGGCCAGTAATGTTGCCTGTGCAGATCCACACTTGGACCTAGTTTCTCCTCAAATCTCACCACGTCCTTCACTCCCGCGCACCCTCGAAATATCCCACAATGGAAGATCAGGAGCTGATAGAAACGAAAAAAACGAACCACAGGCTATGGCAACTGAAATCCGAAGCACCACTGGATGCTGGACTTGCAAGGTCCGGAGGAAGAAGTGTCCGGAGGAGAAGCCTACTTGCACGGTGTGCAGTTCTCTCAGACTGGAATGCGGCGGCTATGGCCCAAGGCCTGATTGGATGGACGGCGGGGCCAAGGAGATGGAAAAGCTTGCGAAAATTCGGGAGAGTGTGAAGGATATCACTAATCAGAAGAAGAGAGCTGCAATGAAGCGCCGCCACATGCACAAAGATGAGCAGAAGAAGTTGGATAATGGTTTGCGTGTTAACAATCTATTGACACCCGATACATCACCGGTACCGATAGCTCCTCCCCAGGAGCAAATTTTCAGCCCATCGCGCAACAAACCCTTGCTTATTGACGGACCACCACCTGGACTTACACCCGAAGGTACAGCGGCCTATGTCACCCAGAACGAATCCGTGTTACTAATGCACTACTTGGACTACGTTTTCCCATGCCAATTTCGATTCTACCAGCCTTCGTTGGAAGATGGAGGACGAGGCTGGCTCCTTTCTCTATTAATGCAGACTAAGCCGCTGTATTATGCAGCTTGTAGTCTAGCTGCATACCATCGACAAATGAGGTATTGCCTGGAGGGCGGCATGAATAGGAGCTGCTACACAATTGAGGCTTTGCATCTTCAGTATGATGTGGCTATAATGGAGTTACGGAAGTATCTGGAAGTGCTCATATCCTCTGATCGAGTGAGAACTTTGGCCGAGGATGTCCAACTTCTTTCCAGCATAGTGTTGCTCATATCTATTGAGGTCAGTTAAAACTGTTATGAAACTTTAGGGAAATACTCACATTGTCTAGGGTTTCATCAGTAACACTGAAACATGGCAAGTGCATCTCGCAGCATCTATCTCAATATTTCATGATATCAGCAAACGGATACGCGACATAACGATACACAAGCAAGGAACAACACCGCATCGAGCTGCGCTCTCCTTTTTTTCGACCACGTTAGCCTGGTATAGCATCACTTCATGTGTTACAATAGGCCCGGAAATTTTCACTCTATGCTCCCACCAGATCGAAGCAGAGTTTATCTATTTTGACAAAGTCATCGGGTGTGAGAATTGGGTCATGTTGGCAATAAGAGACATAGTCCTCCTCGATCAATGGAAGAACAAGATGAAGACTAGTGGACAACTCAGTGTGCGAGAGCTGGTTAGGCGCGGAAATGAGATCGAAGCTCGACTAAACAGGGATCTGGAGAAGAACCAAGTTAGAAAGCAAGACTCGGATCAATCTAGAGACCTTCGGACAATGGACCACAAATCAATCAACTCGATCGTCACAAGCATCTATCATTGCGCCGCAATTATATATCTCCAGGTCGTCATCTCAGGGACTTTTCCAAACCTACCGGAGATTCGTCGCTCCGTAACGCAATCTATCGAAGCCTTCAAGGCTCTGCCCGAGCTCGAAGTAGTCAATAATTTGATCTGGCCACTGTGTATCACAGGATGCATGGCCGTGGAGGAAGACCGAGATTTCTTCCGGGATATATCGATTTTTGGCAACCCCGACGATGGAAAATTCGGGGCATCAAAAGTACGGGTAATTATGGAAGAATGCTGGAGGCTGCAGCGAGCGGACCCTAGCTCTGGGGAAATCGATTGGAGGGTGGCAATGCAAAGCTTGGGATTTCAAATTTTGCTTGTATGATTTTTCAGGCTAGTATCAATATCGAGGGATGTTGTTCATACAGCAATAGTTCTTGATTTGATATATTTCATGCTTAGAGTCATAACTTCAATATCTGAATCGTTTCAATCTCAAGCGGGCTCGCGATAAGATGGAATATTTTAAAGTACAAAAGAGGATGTTCCGCTTTAATTTGGTATAATACTAGGGGGGCATTTTGACTACTTCCCTCCTAGAAGAGGAAGGGCCAAGATCCTTTCCGAAGCATGCTCCGAAGCCGTGACAATGAGTGCACTGGGATTGGTGGTTACTTGACCCGGGAAGATAGAAGCATCCATAACAAAGATATTATCTGTGCCGTAAACTTTGTTGTTCGTATCCACAACTGCAGTACCGTTCGCCACAAGCGCCGAGTCAGTACCCATCTTAGCAGTGCCCATCCAGTGATTGGCTCGGCGTGCTCCGACATTGGCGTAAGTCAGAGGAACAGTCTTCAAATAGTCTGCACCAGATGTCCCATTTGCTGGGAGATTCCAAGTAATGTTTGGAGTATTCTTGAGAGCATTCACCATGTTATCAATAGCGGTGGCCACCACGGCCAGGTCGTTGGGATCTCCGTACGGAATCTCGGAGACAATCATATTCAAACCCTTCTGAATAGAAGTTCGTCCACGAGAAACCGTGCCTCGACCGAGGTAGAGAGATAGAGTCATTGAATTGCCGTTGGGGATTCCATTAGAGCCCTCCACTCGAGCTTGCCATTGCATGTGACGAACAATGCCATCAGGACCCAAGATTTCTTCCCAGAAGATAGGTCCAATGTTAGGAGCTGCCTGGGCAAGGGGTCCTGTACGATTCTGAAGATAACTCTGCTCATCTCCTGGAATGGGTGTGAGCCATGCTGCGGGCCAATCATAGTAACTGACATTCGGATGGGATATGACGGTGTCGGTATTTAAGTGGTCATTCAAGTTATACCCCACTGGAAGATTGATCCAGTCCGATTGATTGATCATCACATCTCCTTCTTCAGCCTGGACGACCTGGAGCTGATCGACTGGGCCAATACCGCTCCTGAAGAGCAGTTTTGCGGTTCCGAAGGTCCCAGCGGATGAAATAACACGTCCTGTTGTTGGGGTAAGTTGGACCGTTCCTGTATATCCTCCGTCGTGTGTAGCAGCAACTTGGAGCGCAGTTGCGTGGCCTCCAGTACGGACGATTCTCTCTACACTAGTGTTCAACCACAAGTGAAAGTTGGATCTGCCGTTGGCAGACACCAAATAAGTGGCCATAGGACCACCTCTCTCCCCATGTGAGAACATGTGGGGCGGATGGGTAAAGGTACGATTCTTGTCTGCAGGAACGTCGTTGGCCGTCACTTCTCTCCATCCGGACGCTGATAAGCCATTCCTAATCACATCGAAACCATCTTGAAGGTATCTCTTGCCGTCCATAGATGGATGGTCGGTTCCTGGGATGCGTGAAAATACTCTGCTGGTTGCATTTACCATGTCTACCGTCTTCCATCCGGCCGGGAAGTTGACGTCCCAATCCGATGGATTTGGTCTCCACCAGAGACCAGCGTTCACGGCCGTTCCACCTCCAAGAACACAGCCTGCCATTTGGTCGATATCGGTACAAGCAACTCCAACGGATCCTCCATTCCAGATTCTGTTGCATTCTCCAGGGATATCAAACCAAGTCAGGTTATATCCATCGAGCCATCCCGTTTCTGGCCTGATAGTTCCGCCCCATCTCGCTGATGAAGCAATTCCCTTCTCAATGAGCAAGACTGAATGTCCAGCTTCTGAAAGCCTGTCTGCCATGGGAATTCCTCCTGCTCCGGCACCTACCACGACATAATCGTACGTTATCCCAGTTGGTACTGGCACTGAAGAAATAGTTGCGGTAGCCGAAGCAGATGCTGTTGCAGTGGGACCAGTAGCGGTCTTCGTTGCCCATGCTGAATAGGATGCTTGGGTTGCTGACTTGACTGCAACTTGAAACTCGCCCATGCCATTATTGTGCTGTTGAAAGTCCGAATTAGGATTCTTGGGATCAGTTGGAGGCACAAAAGATTGTGCCCATCCTTGCTCAAATATTCCATTCTTGCTCGTTGACGTGTTGAATGATACCTGGCTCGGATCGTCAAAGAGCAAGCAATTTTGACATCTATAGACGAGTACCCAGTTCGTGGAATTGACGCTGGAGTAAATCTGCGTGAGATTTGCGGATCCCTTGTAGAGAATGGGTGGTTGATAGCCACTAGATCTCGTTAGACTCTGTCATGAATACAGGTCCATCTATACGTACCCAGCATAGCGGAAAGAGGTGGCGATTTGATTATCAACTCCAGTTGGCCACGCAATGAGCATGAGATGATTCAACATGGAGGCAGAGAGGTTATCGCCATGTACGATACCAGTCCAGCCCCCCTTGTTTGTAGGCGTTGAACCAATCTAGGCAAGTCAATGGCAGGGAAGGAGGGATAGAGCTGCTAGAACTTACGATGAGACCAATATACTCATGAGTGTCAACTGTTAAGGCAGTTGGTGGCAATGCCATTCCGAAAGTAAAGCCTCCCCAGGATACCGTAGAGAATTCGCCATCGCCACTGATAGTTCCGTTCGTCTCAGAACTAGTGTAAAAAGTTATGCCGGTGTTGGGCTCTGTGTATAGGCCATGTGTAGCAAAATCCTGAGCAGTGGCGCGGACAGCTATTCTGTGATTAGATAGATCATAGCACTGTAACGAAAATTGTTTTTACTTACAGAAAAGAGCCACCGCAAGGGCGCTGCCAAAGAAACCTGCCGTCTTCATTTTTGCAAGTGAGAGCTATGCTTGGAGCTTCAGTGAGGCAGAGGAGCTGAAATACTTTATTCTTATCAGCTTGCTAGAGACGAGGGTGGGGCTTCCATGCCTTCCACACCTGCTCTTTGAATATAACCAGGCATTGCGATTGATTTCATAGTAGTTACATTCGGATACTTCAAATATGATCCATGTTCAGATGTCCTCAAACGTCTTATAGGGATATCATCCATCTTGGCACCTTGACGGCAAATAAAAGTCTGCAGCATCGGAACACATAAGGATTGATTTTGTGTAGAGTCTTTGGAGGATTGAAAGTCGGGGAACGGGAAAACCGTCTAGCTGGGGTAGAACATATATTATTTAATATGTAGATTCAGGCTCTAGAGCAGGGATACCCCGCAATTCGCGTGCTCGGTATTCTTGGCCTCCAAACCTTGCCTTTCTCCAGGGACCGGTAACTCTACGGACAACTCTGGAAGATTCGGGGCACCGTGTTATATTCGCTGGAAGAATGTTTATACGGCAATGGTGGCGCAGACCGCTTCCTAGCCGGTATATTCGTATTCCAACTGCCGACCGCTGTGAACCAGCCTGGTTTCTCCTTTCTTTTTCGTCTGATTGTCTGATGGAGTGTGGCTACTTTGGCTAAAATATGAATTGTATGCAAATATCTTTCTCGCGAGTGACATCCCCACATACACTTCTCATAATTGTTTCTCTGGCATGTGTCACAGGGTAGATGCATATCGGCCAGATGGGATGCAGATCGGAAGTATGGAACACTACCGTCATGGCCTTTCCTGTATTAGATAGGCGTGCTCCATCTCTTCATTCTCCTCAGATATTTGTAGGTGGGTTCCACAACACAATGAAGTTGCAGCTAGTCTTCATACCCTAGATTTCGGATGCAGGTACCCGAGATCGTGTAACCAGCCTCGTGAGCGACTGAAAACGTTTGCAGGAGGGAAGCTGTGGGCGCCTAAGTCCCAAACTGAGCTCCGCAATCGCTTGGCGTTAAGATAAAATTTGAGATGTGATTCTACACAGGAGCTCGACATGTTCACCTATACTCTAGGTGCGCCGCTACCCTATTGGCTACGAATCAAAATCTCCAGTCGTACGTGAAATTCTCGCGTGCGTAGACGCTGAGTTCCTTTCATCTAGATGATAGCACCATCACATTCATTACATACTCGGGAATCACGACTCTCTGGGATACCTTAGGCAAAATTGCATTGCATGGGAAACTCTAGGGAAGGTGATTTAGACGGGAAGCGATTTTGTACCATGGGACGAGGACGAAGATCATGGAGTACCCCGCTATATCAGCCCCACTACCCCACACTCGACGATCATAAGCTTAAAATAACATTAGCAACCGTCTACTGGGTTTGGATACTAGGCCAGAGTTATGTGAACTCATGTGGGTTTTTGAGTCAATGCTATCTCATTTCGACAATGGATAGAGCGGCCTCAAGCGATGTGCTATTTACCTATGTTGCAGTCATATTGCAGGAGAGCTTCAGATCAAGCGAGAAAAGGGGATGACGGCCATTTGCTATGCTAGTGTATAGTCCTCTTGTATCAACGACTTCTCCGAGAGAAAAATAAAGCAATTATGTCTTCTTATCTCGATTAAACTTTGGAAATTACGCTAACTAAAGGGACTGCTTTGAGACCCGGAGGTAAGTAGACTTTGATCACAAGACACGAGAGTGACTATATCAACAGACCATAAGGCACCGCAAACTTTGATAATGTTTGTGAAGACCATGATAGGTAAGTAGAAAGCCGAAGCTCCAAAACAAACCTTTGAATTCGACATATGGCTCCAGACGCCCGTATCTCAGTGATTGAGTTTAAGCCTTTGGTGGGTTCTCCCAAACAAACGAAACATCTTCCCCAACAAGTAGCATCCATGTAATCCTCGCAAATTCCTTCGCTTGCTCTGCTCGGTGCGTATCTCCTAGGGCTTTATATGCATTCCGCAATGTCAACCAAGCACTCGTGGCTCCTTCATCGGGCAAGCCCCACTTTTCGACTTTGATACTTGGCGGATAATCTTGCACATCGAGAAGCTCGGCTCCTTTGATAATATAACCATCGCTCGTGAAGGTAGCTAGAACTTGCTTGATAAGTCTTTCGGGATTGCCGTGCTTCCTCATAGCGTAGAGGGGTACCAGGGAGAAGAGAGGAAGCCACATTTGAGGTCTTGGGACCTCAGTTGGGGGACGTGAGTATGTACTTTCAAGTTTTTGGATAAAATCTCTCTTCCTCTTCAGGTTGTTCTTGGAAATGGTGTCAAACTCTTGGAAGAGCTCTAAGCGACGATTTTTGATGCTCGGATTGAGCTCTCGATCTTCAATGCAGATGGGACATGAACATTCAAACCCCCAGCCGTCGAGTAGTCGTTTGTTGAGCGATCCTGGATCTTCAGATGCTTTTCCAACGACCCCTAAGTATGAGAAGGTAAGTTCCGTACCAGCAGATAAATCCTAAGCTGCTCTAATGATTTGCATGTCGCCTAGGAAGCTTCGACAACAGGTTGGGATGCACGAATGGTTGATGAACGACGCCTTGAGCCAGAGTCCAGTTGTGCGATAGAGCGATCTTGTCGAGCCAGCATCGTGTTGTATGGTTGACGGCAATTTACTTGCTCGATTCCATTCTGGATCCTGAATGACGTCTTTTGACGTAAGCGGACAAGCGGAGCAGTTGAAGTTGACTATTTTGGCAACGAGAAACCTGAAACTCATTAGCAACTATGCTATGTCGGACAAGGTTAGCACTCACGTATCTACGACCGCGTTTCCGTCCGCCGAATTACTGGGAACGGATTCATATGATCCATGAAAGAGAGCTTCGAAATCGGACTTCAGTGAGGGCGTCATCATCAACTTGTTGGAGACGTCTCGAATGATGTCTGCCTGTGTCCCGAGGTAGCTTCGATTAGTTGGTAAATCCAGTAGCACTGAGGCAGGAGATATAGATTTCGCCTTCATCAACTCGCCTGGAGGTGCCGCAAAGCAATACGAAAAGGCTTTCTCGCAAAGAAGAAGGTCACCAGCCTTCACTGCTTTGGTAGTGAAAAGACCCTTTCCTCGACCAGGGGAGTCCCGAATCTCAACAGCGGCCGTGAAGCTTGCACAGTCAATTTTCGGCGGTTAAAGCTCCGATGCTTTATAAAGCCTTTTCCAGTTATAGACACCGGTTTTTTGTTCTTCGATCCGAAGATTCGTGCGAGCTAATTCGTGCTTAGCAGCTGCATATTTCGGGAACCTCGCTTCGAGCACTCGAAGGACTTCAGATGCTTCATCAAAACGCTGCAGGCAATAAAGAGCTAGACTACCACGATACAGTGCCTTTTCAGATCGGCTCTGGAGATTTGAACAAAGGATACATCCTCGAGGACCGCGTCATATGCTTCGATTCGCAGGTTGCTAGTGCACGGTTATTTCTCAAGGTTTCCTCTTCTGAGGTTGATGGAGATGATCGGATGCCTCTGCTGAACCTTGGACAACAGATGTGAACTTTGATTAAGAATGGGAGTAAAACATTTCAACTGCATCATGGAATTTTCCCACATTAACAAGCTCGTTGCCCTTTTTCTTCCATTAATCTGCTGGCTTGGTAAGTTCAGCATTGTTAGAGCGCCATTTCTCTGGAACTCTTGGATCATCTTCCGAAAGCCATATAATGTCAGTCGGATGATCGACGCGAATTGCGTACTGGCCATTTGTCCCCACTTTGAAATACGGTTCCTTGAGAATGAAGACTTGATTTTGCTTCAAGATGCTCTCAGCCGGGCGCACATATTCAGGCTCCTGGAGGTACAATGCAAAAGGATTAGCGGTGCCTTGTTCATCTTCAACTACATTCTGGTTGGATGTAAGTAGATGTCAGAATTGAGATATAATGTATACCGTGCCATTATTGCTGTCATACGCATCGGGTAACAGAGACACCTGAGTAGTAAGTATGATCCCCGATGATTCATCTCGATTTTCAATTCGCTGATACCGATCTTCTTCAGGCTGCTCAAAGGGGCCGTTGACGGATGGTATGGCTCGCCAATGACAGTGATCACGACGTATGGGGCATTGTGGTTGCTACGTTTCACCATCATGAACTCGTCGATGATCTGATTTCGTGATGGAAGGTCCCTCGGCACCTCGCGTCTCCATTTACCAGCATTTCGAGGAGCTAACTGCTGAGCAGCGAGTATTCTTTCGGTCTGATAGCCATAAGGCTCTTGCCCAGCCATGATATCTGGATTCGTTCGATGTCGTTGAATGACTTAGCTACTCCAGAGAATGATCAGATGGATTGAGTGTTTGAGATCATCCTGGAACGAGGAAGGAGACACGAAATTAGTTGAGGAGGCAGTCTGGAAGGCCCCGCTACGACGCCACATCCGTGCGTGAAAGTGCAAATTGCACAGGAGCATATAACGAATGTTACAGAAAGGCATCTAGAGTGCATGTTCTAGACTGATATATAGAAATATGAGATGACAAGCCTGTTGGGCCCAGTGCATTGCCGTGCTTTAACTTACCTTTATTTGATCAGAGGAAGGTGGTCGAGTTCGCTAAGAAGTGCTACGAGTTCTTATTCAGGGGCAGGCGTTCTCAGATCTGCCGTGCACTCAGTACAGCTCCGCACGTACTCGGCAGGCGCGGGCTGTTGCGGGATTTCTCTGTTCCCATCTCGTAATCTTCGGATCAGATAAGACGGATCAGCTCCACCAGATGCGCCAGATGCTGCATCGATTGGATCGCACCCCACCAAAGCACGCTGGCGCAAACCTGCTGCATAGTTACATCCGCCATGTACGCCGGCAGCAACCTACGACAGGCAGCACGATAGACTTCCCATGCTGCCAGTCCAAACCGCAATCGATTGACGACTACTTTGTGTAGTGACAATTGAGACCCATCACCAACCACTACTCTTCCACCAAAACCTAAATACACCCTCTCCTCGTGTTTGCCTCCTCACCACAAACAGCTCCAGCTCCAGCTTGCTCCACCAAAGCGGCAAAGCCCACACACACGACTCATCCTGACCGCTGCAAGCATGAGCTAGGTAGCTGCATGCCATCATCCCACGCAGCATCCGCCCCAAGCGGTCGAGGAGTTACACCGTTGCAAGACATTAGTATCCCACTCTCCGCCCTGCCCTCTTCTCCCTCCCACGAGCATGAGTCGAAGACCGAGTCTGACGAGGAACTTGACCCCGACTCGGACGCTGCCCTCCTTCGAAGACACCGTGATATCGACGATGAGGCTGAGGCTACAAGGGAATATATAGGTCTTTTCAGCAGACTAGCAGGACTGATGTCAAAGGCACCTCTTCTTCTGCGGTCGGCGCCAGGATTTGGGACGGGATCATACGGGGCAGTACCTGTTGCGGAATCTACAGACACCAGCGATGAAGATGAGAATGATGATGCTAGGCAATTAGCAAAGAGAAGGTCGGCCTTGAGAAATGCTGTCAGTTCGGGAACACTGTCTGGTCGCTCGATTCGGTCCCGCACATCTCGAAGAAAGTCCTCGAATGCCAGGAGACAGTCCATGGAAGAGGTGGCTGGATTGGAAGGCAGATTTGGAATTGGAGGAATACCGATAGCCAATGCAGACGACTCGAGCTCTGCAGACCATCTCTCGGAAGAAGTCATCCTCGAAGACGAATCCCTTGACGACAACGAAGATCCCCCAGACAATTCTCCATACCCGGAAGTGCGAGCTTCAGTATCTGCCATCGACAACACAAGTCTCTCTATAAACACCCCTCGAATGTGGACATTGTCCCTGCTATTTGCAGTCCTCGGATCATCAACGAATCTTTTCTTTTCTTTACGATACCCAAGCGTTTCAATTACACCAGTTATTGCATTATTACTCGTCCATCCACTTGGACTGATCTGGGATCAGCTGCTCAAACGAAGTAACGATCCCCACGAAGAATTTATAGACGGAAGTCGAAGGCCCTCCCTTGACACAACCCACGAACATATTGAGCCTAAGCCTACTGGATGGAGACGCTTTCGCCTGTGGCTGTCACAGGGAAGATGGAACGAGAAAGAACACAGCTGTGTATACATCAGCAGTAATGTCTCCTTTGGCTTTGCGTTTGCAACAGATGTCATCGTGGAGCAGACGCACTTCTACAAGCAAGAGGTCAGCATTACTTACCAGCTGTTGCTCATCCTTTCGACACAAATCCTGGGGTACGCTTTTGCTGGTCTGGCTCGAAGATTTCTTGTTAGGCCTGGAGGAATGATCTGGCCTCAAACATTGATGTCTGCTGCAATGTTCACCACGCTGCACAAGGAAGAGAACACTATAGCAAATGGCTGGAAGATTACAAGATGGAAGTTCTTCTTCGTAGTCTGGTTGACTGCGTTTCTCTTTTACTTCCTTCCAGGTCTGCTGTTTCCAGCACTCAGTTATTTCAGCGTCATCACGTGGTTCGCTCCAAAGAATGTGGTAATCGCAAACCTCTTCGGTGTTGCGTCTGGACTAGGACTCTTCCCCGTGACGTTTGACTGGGCTCAAATTGCGTATATTGGCTCTCCTCTCCTCACGCCATTCTGGGCTGCGATGAATGTGGTCGGGGGTCTTGTCCTTGTGATGTGGATCATTGCACCTATCGCATATTACAAGAACTTATTCTTCTCTTCATACATGCCCATCCTATCATCGGCGGTCTTCGACAATACTGGTCATATATACGACGTCAGCAAGATCCTTACGCCAGATTTTCTCTTTGACAAAGATGCATATCACAAGTACAGCCGAGTTTACCTACCTATCACTTATGTTCTCAGTTATGGTTTGCAGTTTGCGGCTCTCGCATCTCTACTCACACATACGGCGTGCTGGCATGGGAAAGATATCTGGAAACAATGGAAGCGATCTCTGAAAGAGGTGGATGG
This sequence comes from Hyaloscypha variabilis F, assembly GCA_002865655.1. Lineage (NCBI taxonomy): Eukaryota > Fungi > Ascomycota > Leotiomycetes > Helotiales > Hyaloscyphaceae > Hyaloscypha > Hyaloscypha variabilis. The sequence continues at coordinate 2,824,500 of KZ613939.1, read as the reverse complement.
GGAAACGAAGGCTTATGAACCCCTAGCTGGAGCGCCTCAGCATGTCCCTGCCAGAACTCGACGACGCAGATTTGATAGATCCGACTCTGACAATATCATTAGTCAAGAAGATGTTCACAATCGTTTGATGAGGAGGTACAAAGATGCTCCACTTAGTTGGTATCTTGCCACATTTGTCATCATGCTGGCAGTGGGCATTTTTGTCGTGGAATAGTGGGTTCCCATTCCATATCTAGAGTCTTGCTAATTTTTGGCAGCTATCCAGTTCATCTTCCATGGTATGGATTGATCTTGGCACTTGGGATCTGCACAATCCTCTTCATTCCGATTGGAATTGTCATGGCAATCACAAATCAACACAGCAGCATCTACCTCATCTGCCAGCTAGTTTGCGGCGCTGTCTTTCCAGGCCGGCCAGTCGCCAACATGGTCTTCGTGACCTATGGCTACATCTCGTCAGCTCAAGGAATAAAGTTCTCCGCTGACCTAAAACTCGGCCACTACATGAAGATTCCACCACGAATACTCTTCTCCGTGCAGATGGTTGCCACGGTTGTTTCATCCATCACCCAAATTCTCGTCTTGAACTGGATGTTCGCCAATGTTCCACACATCTGCACGCCAGAAGCAATCAATGGTTTTGTCTGCCCTCTCGCTCGAGTGCACTTCAATGGAAGCATTCTATGGGGAGTTGTCGGGCCCAAGGAGTTCTTCGGTCCAGATGCTACATATCATATCCTCGTGTGGTGTTTTCCTTTGGGAGCCATTGCTCCCATCATCTTGTGGCTCTACGCACGGAATCGGAAGAAGAACCTTGTCCGCAAAATCAATCTTCCCGTCCTGTTTGGAAGTCTTAGCTGGATACCACCGGCGACCGGGCTCAACTTCTCTGTCTGGGCTCTCGTCTGCTACATATTCAACTACGTTATCAAAAAGAGGGCGAATCCTTGGTGGGCAAAGTACACAATGACGTTGAGTGCAGCGCTGGACTCGGGGCTGGCGTTTGGGTTGGTGGTGGTTTTCTTTGGGTTCGTGTACCCAGGATTGATGGAAGGGTTCAAGTGGTGGGGGACAGAGATCTACAAGCTGGGCTGTGATTGGAATGCATGTCCGTACAAAGTTGTGCCTCAAGGAGAGCACTTCGGGCCAGATAAATGGTGATTAGAGAAGTAGTAACAATAAGCGAAGCTTTCCAAAACCCAATCGACTGCCCTCCCAAACATCGGTCTTTTCCAACACAGAACGCCAGCATTCCTAAGTATGCATACCAGTCTCCAAGATCCAGTCATCTGGTATATTCCAACGCCTCGCGCAAACCCTGAATTTTCCCATCATCATCACTCTCCACACTCTCAGCATTCCTCGCCCCACCTTTCAAACCTTCCATCTCCACATACTCACTCCTCTCCTCGCCCTCTCCGCTCACCTCACTCCTCCCACGCCTCACCTTCCTCCTCCACTCGGCAAAAATCCCCACAAGCAAAGGCCAGTTCACAATCAAGTAGATGACGCAGTTCCACAGGCCTTGAAGAGGCAGCACTATGGCAGCCGCGACATTGAGCACGAAGCTGGGCGTTTCAGGGTGGTAAATGGAGTAGACGCGGTTGATAGAGGCCGGGACCCAGGTTATGAGGTTGGAGGCGAAGAAGAGGAAGGCGACGCGGGAGTAGGCGGTTGTGCTCCGGTCTGAAGGAGAGAGATATGCGGTTGTGGTAAAGAGGTTGCGGAGAAGTGGGAAGCGTGGTGGGGAAGGAGAAGGGGGAGCGGTAATGGTTACGCTGGTTGAGGATGGAGGGGCGGTTGGGTTCGTGGTCTCACCTGGGATGGACCAGCGATTCGGGGCGAGGGAGTAGGAGACTGAGTGCTCGAAGGTGCGCGAACAGGCGTTTGAGAGGGGTGTGGATTGCAGTGAGGAGAGGAGCACATTATTGCGGTGAATCTTCAGGCCGACGAGGATGTAGAGGAGCATGGCAATGGTGACGACCACCCAGATTGGGATGTAGTAGGCGTAGAGACGTGACATCATGTAGTCGTTAGAGTACCAGCACCAGAGCTGTTAGAAGGTTAGCAGGATATCTTTGTAAATATTGGCGAGAAACTACTGTGGCATCTCCGTACATGTGCTTCCCATTCTGTCTATATATCAGACTGAAAGTCGCCGGGATGGCGGGGATACCGTAGCAGATAACCCAGCAGAGAGGGTAAAGCCGACGAAGTTGTTCTGCGTTATAACGGAACAAGAAGACGAGAAAGACATTGGCAGCTCCAGCACATACCCAGTATGCGTCTGCTTGCATGAACCTTTTGCTTTGTGTCAGTTCTACTTTCCTTTTCTGGGAATCTGCGAGAAGGGAGATCTCAAAACTCCTCACCATTCCAAGAAGAAACCTTGGACTTGACAAGTCGCAGCATTAGGACGACTCAAGCCTGCTCTCCCAATCAAAGAAGCAACGCCAGCGAAGAAGTTTGCTGGAGAGGCACTGAAGAGAAGCGTATTCGATGGCTTACGGAGTCTTCGATAGCATATGAAAGTCGACATGAGAAACAGGACGCAAGCCATGGAGATAGATGATCCGATACGCTCAATGACTTCGATTGTCAAATCTTGGGATTGTGAAAGGTCTTTTGCAACGTTAGTAGGAGCTGTTGACTCGCTCGAAGTGGTAAGTGTGGAGTTCCGGGATGTCATTGTGTTGTTTGATGTCGTTGTATTGTTTGTCCAAGGCAAGGTGGGAATCAGCAATCCCATCGTGGTGCCGAGATGAGCAATCTCGTCGGTCTGCAATTATTGGGGTTTGGAGTTGTCATTCTGATAAATGTTAGGCGAGATCCTCTCAGGGGTAGGGAAGCAGGTCATCCAAGGCGGGGGAATGCACCTCGAAGCTGGCTTACATTGCACATGACCTCGGTCGACTCGAGGCCATGAATATCACGGATAGCTGCTTCTCTCTAGTTCTACATAAAAAGGTGGATAATCCACAGAAGTCGAATCGAGGAACATGAACTTCTTGGGTGACGTGAAAGTAAACAGACTCCAACTCCTCATTCACTTTCATGAGTCCCTCACCAAGGACATATCAAATTTAAAAACAACAGATTCATCTGAACATCGAAGAATAAATCAGATTCCAGCTGAAGGTCAATCCAGTCATCATGCAAGCATCCCCAAGCCCACTCAGACTTATCCGGGCGGGTCTCCACCAGAAGCGATATCAGATGAAACTCCGCAGACCGCTCTTCCCCCGAACCAATGCTACGGGCTCATCACATGGCAGTATGCACCTTGAACAGAGAGCGGTAGTCTGGGGATATAGTGGGAAGATATTGTTGCGCAGTGGGCTTTTGTGTAACAAAATATCATAGAGGACGGGAGGATGCATCGAGGCGAGCGATATTTATATCTGGGGGGCTTGTGATACGTGGAAGTCATGAGTCTTCTGAGGATGCAGCAGGCGTGGGAGAGTAGAAATTTTGAATTAATGAAAAGGGAGATCGTTCCTGGCAGTCCAATAACCTGGGGGTTTCTGGAGTGAAAGTGCAAACTCGGTTCTGGAATGAGATGCAGACCATCGCATTGTTTGCCTGAATTATGTGAGCTATCAGAACAGAATTCGAGGTCAATGGAAGATGCAGGAAACCGACAGGACTCGTGGGAAATGACATTATGACCTGCAGACAACCCTCTCTCGGAAGATTGCGGGAATATTATGGAGACCTGCACGTCGCCTCGAAGACTCGTGGAGAGCCCTTGTACATACATCAAAATCCTGCAGACTATTCATCCCGTGTCTTCTTCTGCACAATGCAGGAACCAAGAAACATCAAGAATCGAGTTCAAAATACAATCTTACTTCAGCTCTCCACCGTTCTGTCCCACATCAGACTGTGTAAATGAAATCCGGCCGCTTGTCACCCAGCTTTTCAGCCTCCTTTCCGGATAAGCCTTCAACTAGGTGGTCTCTCTTGCCCTCTCGCCGCGCCTTGTTCTCCCTCATCAACAAGAAATGGAACAATACGCTTCCTCCAAGAAGAGCAACCAGCATGTATGCCATCACGACGCCATGTCCAACCTTGTACCTCGGCGCCTTGAAGTAAATGTTACTGCTCACCACACCATTGATATTACCCCATCCAATAACGAAGCCTAGAACGATACCCCGCTTGTAGACGCCTTCGATATTATTCGAGACCCAGGAGATGGTGTTCGCGATACAGGGGTAGATGCCCAGAGCGCCGAGGAAGCAACCCGCATACTGGACATGCGCGTCCGCGCTTCCAAGCAGCATCCCGAAACCCACAACGCCGAGAATCGAAACGAAGATATTGCACAAACCGCGCTGTCTCGTCCTATCTGCCAGGTAGCCAATGGCGATTGTCATCACGGCAGCACAGGCGTATGGCGGGACTGTGAGCAGCTGTGAGTGGGTGGCCGAGTACTTGCCTCCTCCCAGGTTCTTGATGATCGTGGGAAGGAAAAGGGAGAAAGCGTAAAGTGGCATGTCGGCGCCCATGTAGATGATCATGCCCATGTACATTTTCCAATCCGTGACTGCGGCCCAGAAGTACTCCATCTTGAACTCCTCGTGCTCGGCACTGGATTGCTTGTCCTGCTTCAAGCGGCGGATGACGCGAGCGCGGTCTTGCTCGTTGAGGAAGGTTGCGGTGTCGGGGAAGTCGTGCACCATGAAGAAAGAGAGTAGTCCGAAACCGATGGTGATTATGCCTTCGATGATGAAGATCCATGCCCAGCCTGGTCGACCATCTCGTCCGTTGAGGTTTTCGATTGCCGCTGCGAGGAGGCCACCGAAGGATCCAGAGAAGGCGGCAGCGGAGAAAAAGATTGCCTGAAATATAGTCAGCTTCTTTTCTATGGGCAGAAATTGGGAGAGACTTACTGCTCGGATACCGAATTCGTCTCTCTTGTACCAGCAAGACAGGAAGTAATTGATTCCCGGGAAGAGACCTGCTTCGGCCATTCCTAAGAACCAGCGAGCAGCCATCAGACCCGAGAAGTTCTCCACATAGCCCATTGAAGTCATGACACAGCCCCAGATGACCCTGATAAAATTTAGCTGGCGAATATGATAGTTTCGGAATGACGTACATGATGATGGGAATGAAGATTGACGGCTTCAACCGCTTCAGGAGGATGTTGGTCAATGGCTCGAAGAGGGAGTAGGAGACGAAGAACAGTGACAAGCAGGCATTGTATTGACCTGTGGTCAAGTTGTGCAGACTCTTCTGCAAGCCATCAATCTTGGCATTTCCGATATTCGTACGATCGAGGAACGAGAGTAGATACAAGACACAGAGCTGCAAGCATCAGTCTTGTTCCAGTTCTTTGGAAGATGGGACAAGTTACCCATGGAATGAGGTACAGGTCGAGCTTCCAGAGCAACTTTCTGTCCTAGAAATCTGTCAGAATTGAAAGTGGTGCGTCATTGGTCAACATACAATCGCCTTTCGTTCAGCTTCGCTCAAGTGCGCATCGGGATCAGGAATATCGACGTGATCGGAGGTGGCACCAATGTTCTTCTCATTATGACTGGAGTCGCTTCCTCTGCCAGGCAAAGCCGCGCTGGGGTTTTCTTCCGCCATGTTGAGTGCGATTGTATTAATGAAGCAAGAGTGGAAGCAGAATGGAAGGCGTGAAGCACGAGGCAGAGCGAGAAGCAAAACGAAAAGCGAAAAGCAGAACTAGTAAAGGTGAAGTGCAGCAAGAGCTTAAAAATAAATTTGAGGGTGCGCAGCGCCTGGACTTAAATTCCCCCGCTTTTGCAGAGTGAATAGACTAAAATAAGCAGAGCAGGCACCGCTGCTAGCTCCCAAGGGATCAGCATGTGTCGGCGCCGATGAACCTTGCCATCCAATGCAACGCTCACGATATGTCGTCTCCTCTGAAGATTTTCGGGGGGTTTGCCCGGAGCGGGGTGAGATCCCAGTCACCGTCATCCCCGACAAATGGTGGAGCGGTACTTGGGAGTGGAACATATGGACATATGGAACGGCGTCCAGATTCGCGAACACATGATGACTTTCCACCCGCACAGCCCCTGAGGCCCGCCTGCATCCAAATAGCCACCCGAGCCAGTGAGCGGCAGACACAGAGCCTTGAATGAGTTAAAGGTCGAACCCTAGCTTGAGGATAAGTGTGATTCCCCCCAATAGAGTTAGGAGGGTCGTAAGAAAGGGTGTGCGAGACCTGGTATAAAACTGGTCGACGAGTGGTGGCTGGGCTGCTCACTGCTCAAGGATCGGACGTTGCAGTAAGCTTGCCTCGGAAGCCTATTCGTCTCACGTGCATACACGGTACCCGACGCGATCTTAAGTTCCAGGTCTTAGGCTTTCGCGATCCATGCCGCCTTTGAGATGTCTGAGGGGGCGCAGATACGTGTACGATGGAAGAAATCTCCCATGGAAGGACAAGAAGATACGTGTATGTCGGCTGCTCGGGCTGAGATCTCGACCTCAACATGGCACAGCATACAAGGGATGCCTTCATGCGAAAATTGAATGCAAGTCGCCAACGGCATCCTGCAGTTCGGAGCCTGGTCCGAAGAATAGAAGCAAAAGGTCGTAACACAAGATGTTACTCTCTCCTTCAGCAGATGGCCCCGGGAATGGAAGTCTTCGCCTCAATTGACATGATAAAGCCGGAAATCTGTTCTATCTTAATTGTCTTTGAGATCGGCCCGAGTGCCGCCTTGTGAGAGGTGGTTGAGCGCTGGAGTGTGAAATCTCGGTATCGTTTAAGGGACAAATGTTTTGTTGACGCTTTATCTTGGGATGTCGAGTGACTGACCGGTGATTCAAACATGCAAGTTCGACCAAGGAGTCGAGGATGGGGCTTCCAGGAGCTCATCGTTTGAAACTGACTTCTAGTAAGTAAACGACATTCGGCGAGGGCCACTGAGTGCAATCTCACGATTGTGGCCGCATCCTTCGAACAGGAGTGAAGTTGGAAGAAGGTTGGTGTTGTGGGACGCCTTACGGGGCTGAGTCCTAGGGGGCGTTGAGCAAGGAACCGCCATAATTGGGGCGCAACGGCTCGTCAACGCGTCGCTAATCTGCCTATCAACCCCTTAATGTCGTAACGAGGTAAGCGACGGATACGAGTTTATAGTTGCAAAGAAGGACGCTATGGCCCGAGATGTCCGATCCTATTGAATCACTTACGCCATCTCAATCCTGCCAAGCATTATTGGATCTGCCCGAACGATCCTGTTGGGGACTCGGAGAATCGGAGCTGGTATTCTCCTAACTCGGGGCCTAGACTTCTCTTTGAAGCACTATGTAGAACAGTTGCACGGATCTCAATTTTAGGAACAAGATACTATCAGCTTCAGAATTTTGTAACCCTCTTATCTTCTCCTTTTTTTTTCGCCCGTTTAATAGAATATCAAATATACGAAGTATATATGCTTTTCCGTCCCCGCCAAAAAAAAAAAAGTATCGCGCAGCCACTCGTGTACATTGGTTCGTTATTCGTGATGAGATATTGCATCGAAATCGGCATAGTTTGAAGCAAGCTGGTACTTGCTGGCACCTGCTACTAAATTGCGATCTCTCTCTCGTGAACCGTGACCTCCCGGTGACTCAACTTTCCACCATCGTCAAAGCTCTGAGGTGTCCCCTCACCAATCTCACCAACAGGACGTTTAACTACAATTCCTTGTCAGTATTACTATATAAAAACTACTCATAGATAACCATACCTTGAAAGCACCTAAGCTGAACTTCACCACTCGCAGCAACGGCACTCTCAACATCACTGTACAACAAGCCAACAACCTCCTTCCCACCATCCTGTCCCGGATTTGCAGTCTCATAGCCCAGGATCTTGAACAACTTGTAGATACCCGCTGCTAGAAACGCGCCCAAGAAGGGTCCGAGCCAGTAGATCCAGTGATATGTTGAGAAATGTGCGTTCACAACATCTGGACCGAAAGCGCGAGCAGGGTTCACGCCGCAGCCTGTGTAATAGACAGCTGTGCAGGAATATCAGCAAACAGTTCCTTCTGTGCGGTATATTCTGATCCATTCTCAAAAATATCTAAGGAAAATGAGAGAAAAGGAGGAAGATACTCGGCACAGAAATGGAGAACTCACCACTCATATGACAAATAAACAGCGTCATTCCAATCCCAACAGGAGCCAGGAACGTCGCCCTATGTTTCTCCACCGCCAACAGGAAAATCACAATTAAGAACTGGGTCGTGAGGAACATCTCTATGAACAGGCCTTGCACGACAGATGTTCCTGCGCCTAGACCCAAGTTGACGAGTAGGGGACCAGGAAAGAGGCCTGAGACGACGCCGGCTGCTGCTATTCCCGCTAGCATTTGGCAGGGGAAGACGAGGAGACCACGGATTGGAGGAACGGCGCCGATGAGCACGAGGCCGAGGGTTACCTTTATATTTTTCAGCGCTGTGGTTTTTCAAGAAGTACAGATGGAAACAGAAATTAAGAAAGTTGACAAGAGAAAAAGGCATACAGCAGGGTTCAACATGCCCCCATTGATCCGATAGAAAGCCCACACATTCACAGTAACAGCAATACCAAACGAAGCAGCAATGAAGAACAACGCTGATGTGTCTGGGATGACAGGGCCAGTGCTAGGTCCATTTTTCAGCGCGGTAACGGCGATCTGTGTTGGAGCGAAGGAGCAGAAGAGGAAGAAGAAGGTTCCAATGAACTCGCCGGTCATGGCGACGAAGTGGTTGCGGATCGTGTTGCGGGATCCTGAGGTCCAGTTTCCTAGGGAATGAGTTTTGGTGGTTGGGTTGTTGTCCATTTTGGGCAGTAAACGTGGAGGAACAGAGTGTAATGGGAGAAATAGATTATTTTTTGAATGAAAAGGTCAAGTTGAAGTTTATGTATACCTATAGCAGGATCGACAGAAGGTGAAAAGAGAAATTCGAAGTATAAGAGTTAGAAGAGCAGCTTTTCTTTTTGAACTGTGAAAAAGTGGGAAACCAAGGAAAACAGCAGGAGTTCTTATATGCACACCGAGTTGTGACGAAAATAGTTGACGCATACTTAAGTAATTTCGTGGGTGCTAGCCAACATGCGGAATGTCGTGGCCTTCTCAAAGAATATGCGGGCGGGTATCTCGAAACATGCGGATCGGGCGCTGATGGATTCGGGCGTCTTTCCAGTCGGGCGAGGGCTTGGAAGCCACATAATCCACATGCATATATGCAGTTCTATCAGCTGGGCAAAGCAAGAATTTTCTTCCGCCATTGTAGGACTTGGCTTGGAGCAAAGGAAAAGAGTGGTTGTTATACCCTCTGGTATAGTTGTCGTGTGTGTTATTTGCTCAAGTCGCCGTCGTCTTTGCTGCAGAGTCTTATCCCGTGACATGTCTTGGTGTGGTGACAATTTACGCCACGTTTTAGGTTAACCGTGCCACAAGAACGCCTTCGTGCAATAAAAAGCTTATTCTGCTAGAAGATCTTGCCCCGTCAGAAGGAATTGATGTATCAATGTGATAGAGCAAGGCCCGAGCAGCTGTAGACCAAATAGCACCATATGCGTGGTTTTTGCATTGCCAATTAGTTGTAAGCACAGCTTTCTATTCGGAAGGAGGGCAGACACTTGGGGCGAAATAAAAATGGTAACCATTTGAAAGGGATACGGCATTCGTAGCGGAGTACTTGCAAGTCCTATCTTGACCGTTCTGTTTCATGTAGAAGCCTACAGCTCGAATTTCAAGTTTCTAGGGAAAGCATATTCTATATGCAAATTCTAGATCATCCTTCTATCGCTTGAGCTGTAGTCTTGATCGTGCTTCTCCCATTCTTCGTCACATGCCACGCTCCATCCAAAAACTCCTGATCTGCCAAATGCCCATCCGCACCCACCTTCAAAACACCAATAGCTTCTCCCTCCGAGCCAAACAGCGTCGTAGTAGCACCCGGATTCGTGTGGTAAAGGCATACCTCCACTCCCTTGGAATAATCGTACACTATCCTTGTCTCGTGCCACTTCCCAAGCACTAAGATAGTATTCTCTCTGACATAGAGAGGTAATGTATCAAACTTGTGCTTCTCCTTAAACCAGCCCGGCCCATCTTTCGTTTTGTTGGTAAAGAAGTTCGTCCACCGGCCTTTGGGGAGGTAGAACTCAACTTCTCCGGACTCTTCAAAGATCGGTGCGACGAGAAGGCTGTCTCCAAACATGAATTGACGGTCGAGATACCAGGAGGTGGGATCTTCCGGGAATTCGAGACACATTGCGCGCAGGGATAAGGGGAGCCCGTTTTCCACAGCCTTCTGTGCTTGGGAGAAGATGTACGGCATAAGGCGAGCTTTCAAAGCTGTCCACTTCGCCAAGATCTTCGAGCAGCCTTGGTCGCTCTTGTCGTCGTTGTCAACTGTCCATGGGACCCGGAAGGAGTTGCTGCCATGGAGACGACTGTGCGAGCAGAGAAGGCCAAAAGCTACCCACCGCTTGTAGATCCACGGCGGAGGGTATCCTTCAAATCCTCCAATGTCGACGGACCAGAATGAGTATCCACACAATCCCAGTGACAAACCTCCTCGAAGAGACTCAGCCATGGCTTCGGGTGTAGATTCGCAGTCCCCTCCCCACTGGAGTGGGAAACGTTGAGTTCCCGCTGTTGCAGTTCTGGCAAACAGAACAGCTTCATTCTCGCCAAAGCGGTCTTGCAGAGCTTCATAGACGATCTTGTTATATAAGAATGCATAGTAATTATGCATCTTACGGGGACTGAGAGATGAATCAAACCATTGCACGTCAATGGTTGGGATTCTCTCTCCGAAATCAGTTTTGATAGCATCGACTCCCTTGTCGAAGAGACCTTGCAGGCAGCCGACAAACCATTCGCAGGCTTCGGGGTTGGTGAAGTCTATGATTCCCATACCTGTCTGCCAGAGATCCCACTGGAAGATATCACCGTTCGTACGTTTGAGGAGGTAACCTTTGCTAGCTGCGAGTTTGAAGACGGGTGATGATTGGGCGAGGTATGGATTAATCCAGACGCAGACTTTCTTGACGAGGCCTAGAATCGTCAGCGAATAATACCAAAGTTCGGATCAAAATTTACCAGATGCTTTCAGTCGTTCAATCTGACCTTTCGGATCTGGAAACATTTCGGAGTCGAAGACGAAATCACACCAATGAAACGCTCTCATCCAAAAGCAATCGAAATGGAAAACTTCGACAGGAATATCTCGGGCTTTCATGCCCTCAAGGAATGAGTTGACTGTCTTTTCGTCGTAGTTTGTGGTGAAGCTGGTGCTTAGCCAAAGGCCATGGCTCCAACTGGGAAGTTTGCCCGGCTTTCCAGTCAGAATTGAGTATTTTTGCAAGACTTCTTTGGGTGTTGGACCATGGATGATGTACCTGCATACATTAACTAAGTTTTCCATTCGAATGAGTCTATCTTACCATTTCAACCGTTGTCCCTCGATACTCGTCTGAACCCTGCAACATCTCTCGCTCCCAACTTCTAGTTCAATTTTGTCTGGTGTATCGATGAAGATTCCATATCCTCTTGAGCTCATCCAAAACGGAATGTTCTTGTATGCCTGCTCACTCGACGTTCCACCATCTGCATTCCACAACGTAATAGCCTGTCCGACTTTGTTGAAAGCCCCAAATCTCTCGCCCAATCCATGTACCGACTCTCCAACGGAGAGCGTTGTTTGTGTGAAAATGTAGTGTTGAAATTTCGACAGATCTCCGGTCTCCATTTGGTTGCCAGGAGCTGGGCTGTATGCGAATCCGACACTGCGATTGAGCAGTGATGTAAGCTCCTTCGAGCCATCCGTGGCATGGAATCGAATGTCGAAGTCATGATCCGAGGTCTTGACCGTCGCTGATATGGAACCGGACTTGAGCGTCACTGCTGAGTCCGTTTGCGTAATCTCTGTGTCGCTCGTTTCTGGCTTTCCCGCGGGGTAAAGGTCAAAGTGGGGGGCAGGATTCAGAGCCCCAAGCCAGTGTGTGGTTTCCACCGATATCACACCGTCGAATGGAGCTCTTATGTCCTGAAAGATTCAGCATATGTTCCGTCAGCTCACATGGAAGCACTCACTATTGTTAATGTTGGCAGATTCAGCGAGTCTGCTCTCGCTAAGATCTTCTTCGTTGGGCAAAGCAGGCTCAAGGCGTTCCCTGCTGGGTGCTGGGTGATCGAATAGACATCCTCCGCGTACTCTGGCCGCATTCCAGCGGCAACTTGCCACATGCCATCACGAAACTTCATTGCGAGGTGATAAGAGAGGTGTGTAAAGGCAGAAGGAGTGATAGGCACAAGATAGCGCACAGGCGCTCTTTGCTCTTTAATTCTCAGCTCTGCCCGGTCCACGCATTTGGTTTGAACGGATTTAAGAATGAATATCAATGTTGTAGGAAATTTGAAGCTCTGATCCCTACCTGCAGTCCGGCCAAAGACTTTATTTGTACTTGCAGGTCCGGTCTCGTACGAGGGGGATGACTTGTTCACGGAGTCGAGGTGGCATGATGCAGGATGGCGGGGTGCCTTGCATGACCCTTGGAAAGGGACCTCGGAACAATATTCCCCGAGGTGCCAAATAGGCCTAGCTAAAATGAATATTTGGCGCTAGCGGCCCGTCACCCCTCCCCTAGATTTCGAAATGCTGTCTCAACTCTAATAAAACAACTTTCAACCCTATCAGGACGACGATCAAAGGATCAAAGGAAAGCCTCAAGCTACAGGAAAATGTTCTCACCCTACAGTTTCCGGTCGAACTCTCCTCGGAAATGAGGATCGCTGGCCTACTCCTGCTCCTAAGTCCTAATTTGCGGGTATCGAGCCTAATTCCTTCTCCTTCGGCATCGACAAAGGGACTCCTCTCTTTTTATCCAAAGGGCCAGCAGAAAGGTACGAATACAGTAGGCGACAGTCCTTTCATTCATTTCCTAACCAGAAGGAAGACGTTTTTGTAATTATTTCTGTTGAATCTTTCTCGATGTTCGTATGTCTCAATCAAGTCATCTGCCAACTCTCCAAACACTTCAAAATGCGGCTTCTATTGACAGCAGGTATAAATATTCTCCTCTCAACCGTCTCCGCCGATTCAGCTCCAGTCTACAAGAATGCCTCCGCCAGTATCGACGCCAGTGTCACGGATTTGCTGTCTCGAATGACGATCGAAGATAAGACGTCCCAGTTGATACAGGGAGATATAATAGAATAGCTTAACACGACAACGGGTGAGAACAGTGTGCAGGGCTTGGAAGGATTCGCGTCCAGCACTGCTGGCCAATTCTATGTTGGACATGATATGCTTTGAGCTCATCTTTCCCGGGGGGTCAAGGCTGCACAAGACTACATGGCAGACAACACGACATTGGGAATACCGGCTCTTGTTCAGACGGAAGGGATACATGGCTTGCGCGTTGGGAATGCTACAATCTTCAATTCTCCAATTGGCTATGCATGCTCGTGGCACCCTGCTTTGATTGAGCAGATGGGGGCGGTTATTGCTCTGGAGTCCAGCGCTTTTGGTGTAAACCAGCTCTATGCTCCGTTGGGCGATCTTGCTCGAGAGTTGAGATACGGACGAGTGGAGGAAACTTTTGGCGAAGACGGCTTTCTTGCAGGTGAGATCGGATACGCCTATATAAAAGGTTGGTGCATCCACAGTCTTTTGCAAATAATTCTAAAACTGCATCAGGCCTACAAGGTGGAAATGTCAGTGCAACAGTGAAGCACTTTGCAGCACCCGCATCTCCCGAACAGGGTCTCAACACGGGTCCTGTACATGGCGGAGAAAGAGAACTTCGAACAACCTATCTTCCCCCATTCAAGCGACAAATTATAGACGCCGGGGCTTACTCTGTTATGTCTGCATATTTGTCGTATGACGGTGTTCCCGCTATTGCAAATCATCATATCTTGACAGATATATTGAGGACTGAATGGGGCTATAACTACTGGGTCACAAGTGATTCAGGAGCTACAAACCGCCTCTGTGAGGCCTTCAAAATGTGCCAAGCAGATCCTTTAGATATGGAAGCTGTGACGATGTTTGTAAGACTCGAAGATAGCTTTCGGCTTCATATACTGACTGGCGTAGGCCCTTCCAGCTGGAAACGATGTAGAATTGGGCACCAGGTCACCCAGCTATACTAAAATTCCAAGCCTTGTCAAGTCTGGCAAACTTAATATCAAGATTGTCGATACAGCCGTCTCACGTATCTTACGAGCCAAGTTTGCATTAGGGCTGTTCGAGAATCCATACATGGGATCAGCAGACCAAATATCACTTGTAGTTCATGCTCCCGAGCACGTTGCTCTCGCCAGGAAAATTGACACCGAATCCATTGTTTTGCTAGAAAACCACCATCAAATCCTTCCGTTGTCCAAGACGGTTAAGGTAGCTGTCATTGGCCCAATGGCCCATGGTTACATGAATTATGGTGATTATGTGGCCAAGGGTGCACAAACATATGGAGGTACCACTTCGCTTGAGGGCATAAGAGCTGCGAGTAAAGGCTCTGTTACGTATGCGAAGGGCTGTGAGCGATGGTCAAATGACGAGTCCGGATTTGCCGAAGCAGTTGCAACAGCCTCCGCTGCAGATGTCGCAGTTGTTGTCGTTGGTACTTGGTCCAGAGATCAGGTCGAGTTGTGGGCTGGCTTCAATGCCACTACTGGTGAACATATTGATGTTTCATCTCTTAATCTGGTGGGAGCGATGCCTCGACTTGTGAAAGCAATTATTGATACTGGTAAGCCGACAGTGGTGGTGTTCAGTTCAGGGAAGCCTATCACAGAGCCATGGATTTCCAAGAATGCTTCCGCGCTCGTCCAACAATTCTATCCGTCTGAACAAGGTGGAAATGCTCTCGCCGATATCCTTTTCGGAAATGCCAATCCAAGTGGCAAGCTTTCTGTTGGATTTCCCTACGACGTCGGCACTACTCTCATCTACTATGACTACCTGAATACTGGGCGAGGTGTTGGTGTTGGCTCCGGTATGGCATATCCCAATGGCACATTGCAGTTCGGAGACGAATATGTTCTAAACTCCCCTTTATCTCTCTACGAATTCGGATACGGGAAATCATATTCCACATTCATCTACTCTAACCTGAATCTCTCAAAGACGATTGCCAGCACAAGCGACACGATCAACGCCACAGTTCAGATTACCAACAACTCTTCTCGAGACGGAGCGGAAGTAGTGCAGCTCTACGTTCAGGATCTAATCGCAAGTTTGTCAGTTCCAAACATTGCTCTAAAAGGATTCTCTAAGGTGATGGTTGCTGCTGGGGAGACGGAAATCGTTAGCATCGCATTCAAAGTGGAGGATCTGGGGCTCTGGGATATCAATATGAAGTATGTGGTCGAGCCGGGTGATTTCTTGATTATCGTAGGGAGCTCAAGCGCAGATCTCAGAGTGAATTCTACACTCACTGTCAATTAATCATCAATGAGGTATATCAATCATATTGTGTTTCTCCTCTTTCAATAATATTGGCACTTGTTATTCCTGCTCGAGCACTAGGAGACGCAGGCCCCAAGACCCGCCGGCAATTGATAAGAACCAATGAGTAAATTAAGCAAACCTCCTAGCACTGCAGGGACTCCAGACCTAGTCTCGTTTTCTCAGTGACACTCAACTTTCAAGAGTAAGCAACTTCGGCGACTTTCCTACATCATATCCGTCTATGCCGCGCATGCGGGGGCGGGGTGGCAATGCCCCGCCCCCGCCGGAGTGCGTTATCTGCCGCTTTTCAACCCGACTTCATTGGAGCGGATCGCCACTTGAGCTTCCTTTCCTCCTTAACATGATAAAAAACAAGGCCTGTCCTCGGTGTAGTTTCTCCGTCACTGACAAAGATTTTCGTCGCATTTAACAAGGGGCGCTTGGTCAACTTATGAGTCTACCTTGTCTCTTAACACTGGGTATGAAGTCGGAACAAGGTTCTGGTAACTGGCGAGACTGGTGACTTCTTTTATGATGATCTGAAGATGGAGATTAAAATTATAAGCCACCGAGTGACACATATTTCATAATAGTTCTTAAGCAAGTTCCCCAAATTTCTCTAAGTGCCAACTTCTGATGTAGATTCAAAGATTCAATTTTGAATTCGGAGGAATATTTCCGTCCGTGCAAAAAAAAAACTAAAATAATTTAATAATTTAAATAAAATAAATTTGGTTATGGGGAATGATACTTTGGAAAGTTCATCATGGGTTAGGTATGATGAACTCAAAGCAGGAGGCAAAGCGGACTTCCAGTCGAGGTTTCCCATTGCTTTCCAAGCTATGCCATGCATCTTAGGTCATCTCTCCTGGTCTGCTTGAATGCTTTGCTTGCCTCACAAAAGAAATTCTAACAATTAGCATGATCTTCTTCCCTGAAAGTGCGCATCACTCAAATGTTATTGATATGGAGGACGAGGCGTTGAAAATGCTGAGAAATCTTCACTAGGATGATCACAACGGTAATTCCTCGCCTCTCAATTAGCCTAGATATCCTTGTTGCTAACTTAACAGATGAGTGGCTTCACTTCGAGTTCATTGAGTTCAAATAGCCTCTTGCTACCAAGGGAGCTATCACCAATTCAATGCCTCCTATTTCGTTCTAGCAATTTAAACGTGTCGTTTAAGACCTGTCCACGTAAACAGCGAAGGCGTCCCTGGTCTTCACCAAAGCCACGAAAATAACACCAACTACCCCGGTCGCCACAGTCACGACAGCGCCAAAAAGAATCAGCGCGACGTTCACATTCGCTGCAAACTTCGGCTTTGGTTTAGCCTCAAAGCTCAGCTTTTCCAGATCAAGGTCGCAATTAGATCGAAGGATCCCGATTCTCAGCTCTGATTGTTTGGAGACTTGGAAGACAATCGCCTGCAAGAGTGCGCCAGCTGCTATTCGGAGGAATAAGAAGGAGGATAGCAGCCTAGCCTGTTCCCAGCTCCCAGTGAAGAGGAAAGCCTTGATCGGATACTCTGCAGGAAGGCCCATACTCAAGCAAAGCATATCCGCCGAAAATTACTGACAAGGATCCGAACTCAAATAGAGGTAGGTTCGGTCGAGCCGGATTCGAGATATTGATAGCCAGGACCAAGACTGCAACATTGATAGCAGCATCAACTACAGTCTGCACTACAGTCTCCAAGTCCAGAAAGTCAATCATTACTCTCTTCACGCCGAAGGATGTGACTTCTTTCTGCTCTGCTGTTATCAGCGCAGCTTGGTTTCTTTGCATCCAGACCTCGGCTGCAGAAGCTATCAGGGGAATGTATCCCACGAGACGGTAGTCTAGACGGCGAAAGGTTGCGAGGAAGGGCTGTTCGATCACCACGTAGGCCACAAGGTTGATCCAGTTCAGTTGAAAAACATTTCTCATGATTTGAGCATCAAATGGAACGAAAATGTAGTTTGCCAAACATAACACAGCGGCAGCGGACTTCACAAAAGTGTCAGCCCTATCGATCGAAGTAGAGGACGCGGGTGAAGGCCGACCTTCGCTGCCTGAAGAAAGTTCGGTGCCATCTTGATATCTTGCCCCAGGGGATGAAGGTTGTGTCTTTATGAGCGAGAGAGATACGGCAACGGTGATCTGATAATAGCTCGCAGGTCTTAGACCCGTGATGAAGAGCTTAAGAGCTGAAGATTAGCCGATATCGTACCTCGCCCAAGTCACAAGTGGGCGGTCCTATGTCGCTTGTGATTGGGATTCTATATGCTGCAAGGTTCGAGCGCACCTTGGAATGCCGAGCTGGTAGGAGTGAGAGATGAGTTCCTGTCGATGATTTGGGAAAGTAGAGAGGTCGAGATTGAAGGTGAAGTTGAAGGTTGAGCTCTGGCAGCCTAGGCAAGGCGCAGCAAGAGGGCGGGGTGATTGGCGGGGCTGATCACTGTGGGGCAAGTGAACGGTGAACCAATAAAGCAGAAGTGCCAAGCCTGACATATTGAAATGAATTCATCAGTCTTTCCACAAGCATTACACAGCTCTGCGCTTATAGCTACTTGATTTTTCCCATACGCTGTTAACCAACGCTATCAAAACACTAGATTACCAAACTGAAATCAGAATTAGTCCATATGTTCAACTCGGAGCGGATCTCTCTCGCGCCAATCTCATCTGCTATTCACAGTACGGGCCTGATAGTCAGTTAGCCTTCTTTGCTCACTTCGCTCAGCAATTTTGAACAACCCCGCATAATAATCCATACATTCACTGCCTTATCCAACCCTCTGCTGGCAGTTTGATTATTTCAGTCGGAACACTTCAAAGTATCAACGTCCGTATTGCTCGTGCTTGTGAAATATGAATGCCACGTGTGGTGTCTTTGTCTTGGCATTTGGTTGACTTGTCAACTTTTTGTGAAATTGGGAAGAAAGATTCTTTTGTTGGAAGTGTTCTGGGGGCAGTAACTGAGGTGCTTGATGAGCGCGTAGCACCGAACGAGGGATCTGTGTCATCAACACACTGAATCTAAAGTTCCCACGAAGAGGATTCTATTCAATAAATCGCCACCTATAACGGTAATAGGTCGGCTAAAAACTATCTTGACAGCAGAAAAGATAGATAAACGAGTGCTTGCATAGAATCCCATCCTTCCCCTTCTCTGGCATTTCCCCCTCGCTCGATCAACTAGGACCCCTGGAAGGAATATCTACCTGCTGTTAGACCTTCCTCGAAGTTCAAATTTTATGGCCGAAGTTGTACCTACCTCCATGTACAGATATGCCCTTCCACGAGCCGCGCTTTTTCTTCCTCAACTTTAGGCCTTCTTATAGCCGAGATATCCAAAAATCGAAGGAGTATCCACATCGCGAGCAGCTTCGACACCGGCCTCAGCATCCCTCTTCTTGTAACCGAGATATCCAAAAATCGAAGGCGTGTCCACGTCGCGAGCAG